>VMDO01000953.1:154821-242830 GCA_007922755.1 Pedetes capensis | reverse complement strand
GCCAAGCAAAGCAAAATCTTGGACAACCTCAATCTTTTCTCCATTTATTGTGAAGTTGCGTGCTGACCCAGTCGTAAGGATTTTTGTTTTGTTGATGTTTAGTCGTAACCCATATTGAAGGCTATGATCTTTGATCTTCATCAGTAAATGTTTTAAATCCTCTTCACTTTCAGCAAGCAGAGTTGTGTCATCTGCATAATGCAGGTTGTTACTGAGCCTTCCTCCAATCCTGATGCTGCGTTCCTCCTTATAAAGTCCAGCTCTCTTCAATATAAATTGAAGAGATATGGTGAAAGGATACAGCCCTGATGTACACCTTTCTCAACTTTAAACTAGGCATTCTTTCCTTGTTCTATTTGAACAACTGCCTCCTGGTTCACATACAGATTCCTCATGAGCACAATTAGGTGCTCTGGTATTCCCATTTTCTTAAGTGTTATCCATAATTTGTTATGATCCACACAGTCAAATGCCTTTGCATAGTCAATAAAACAGATAGATAGACAATAAAACAGATAGACATCTTTCTTATATTCTCTGCTTTTGGCAAATATCCACCTGACAGCAGCAATGATGTCCCTGGATCCCTGCCCTCTTCTGAATCCTGCTTAATGTTCTAGTAATTCCCTGTCTGTAAACTGCTGTAGTCGCTTTTGAAGGATCTTGAGTAAAATTTTGCTTGTGTGTGATATTAATGATATTGTCCAATAGTTTCCATGTTCAGTTGGATCCCCTTTTTTGGGAATAGGCACAAACATGGATCTCTTCCAGTCAGCCAGTTAGCTGTTTTCCAAATCTGTTGGCATAAACATGTTAGCACCTCCAGTGCTGCATCTGTTTGTTGAAACATCTCTATTGGTATCCCATAAATTCCTGGAGCCTTGTGTTTTGTCAGTTCTTTCAAGGCAGCTTCCACTTCATCCTTCAACACCATTGGTTCCTCTTCATATGTAACCTCTGGAAATGGTTGGTCATCTACCAATTCTTTTTTGTATAATGGCTCTGTGTATTCCTTCCAACTTCTTTTGATGTTTCCTGCATCGCTTAATATTTTCCTAGTAGAATCTTTCACCATTGCCACTCAAGGCTTGAATTTTTTCTTCACTTCCTTAAGCTTGAGAAATACAGAGCTCATTCTTCCCTTTTGGTTTTCTGCCTCTAGCTCTTTGCACATGTCATTATAATATTTATTTTTGTCTTCTCAAGCTGCCTTTTGAAATCTTCTGTTTAGATCCTTAACTTCATCATGTCTTCCTTTTACTTTAGCTGCTCAACGTTCAAGGGCAAGTTCCACCATCTCTCTTGACATCCATGTGTTCCACAACTACTTATTGAAATCTACTGTATTGTCAGAATTCCACAGTATTGTAGTAAGATTCTTTAGAGAGAGAGAAACAATAGGAGAGATGTGTGTGAGAGAGAGTTGGGGGAGGTTGATGTTACAAAGAATTAGCTCATACAATTATGAAGACAGATGCTGGGCACAGTGGCGCATGCCTGTAATCCCAGCAACTCGGGAGCCAGAGGCAGGAGGATAACAAGTTCAAGACCAGAGACAGTCTGTGTAATTTAGCAAGACCCTTCTCAAAAAGTAAAACAAATGAGCTGAAGGTGCAGCTCATGGTACAGCACTTGCAAAGCATGCAAGCAGGAGGCCCTGGGTTCAACCCCCAGTATCGCAAAAAAGAAAAAAGAAAAAAAAAGAAAAATTATGAAGACAGGGAAGTTCCATGGTCTTCTGCCTACAAGACTTAGGAAAGCTGATGGTATCATTCTAGTCCAAGTCTGAAGGCCTGACAACCAAAGGAACTGATGTTGTAAATCCCAGTGCAAGGGTCATAAAAGGCCTAGGTATGGGCTCATGCATGGGTTCAGTACGGAGTCAGGAAGTAGAAGGGACAAATTCTTCCTCTGTCTTTTGTTCTGTTCATACCTTCAGTGGATTAGATGATGCTAGCCACATTGGTTGGGTCCATCTACTTTACTGAGTACATTGATTCAAATGCTAATCTCATCTGGAAACTCCCCCACAGACATCCAGGAGTAAAGTTTCATCTGCGCACCCCTTCACATAGAATGAACCGTTGCAAATATCTAAAGCAAACAGGTTCTCTGTGACCTCCTGGTACTTACATAGTAGAGGTGAGGCCAAATGAAAAACAATAAAAATATGTAAATAAGGTAACATAAGACAGTGATCATCCTATGGTGAAAATACAACTAGTTTGGTGATAGATAAGAACTGAAAGGAAATTGATGATGAGTGGTCAGGAAAGTTTCTCCGGGAACAGGACTGTGCTGCATAATTGGTGCTACTGCACGTTCTGGCCCTGCTGATAAGGTGGATATTTCAGTTTAGACCCGGGAAAAAAAAAGAAGAAGAAGAAATGATTCTCACTCCTCACTACCACTTCCTATTTGCCTGAAATAATGAACAGTCTTGGTAATTACCAAAACCCATTCATCTTTTTCAAGAGCTCTAATCATGTGGGGGGGGGGGGCAAAAAGTCTTACTGAATCCATGGGTGGCTTGGCCTCAAGAAAAAGTGCTTTTAGTCTGTAGTTTACACTATTTAACAATTGTTAGATCTGTTTTCGTGAAGTACAGTTGAATTGTACAATAATTCCATCATAGGTCAGAAAGGGGAGCTTTCTAGGAGAGTAAAATCTGATACAATTTTCAAGGCCAAAAATAAAATATTAACCTTAAACACATTGAGTGACCTTAGTAATTCATTCAAATAATTCTGGTTTGTATTGGAACTATTTTTTGGCACTTATGCATGAAAAAACTAGGCCAGAATTTGGTTTAATAGATGAGGTACATGCTATAAAATGAACATACAGTTTGACCTTGACAATTAAGAGGAATTAGAAACATTTGATAATATTTTAAGGAAATCAAATACTGGAGTTTTAATATAACTAAGAATTATGAGAAGGGTTATAGAAGAAGGCATATGATCAGAATTAGTTTACCTCTTGAGGAGCAAATTGAGGAGACATCTAATACTCATTATATAGAGGAATTATTGCTACAAAAGCCATGGTGTCTGAACTCCTCAAGAGGTAACATAGTAAAGCAAGAATTCTGTAATAATTGAGTTGCTCATGCTAGAATCAGATTACCTAAATTCAAATTCAGTCTCTCGTACTTACCAGCTGTTCAACCACAGCAAGTTATCCATCTTCTGAGTACATTTTCTTCATCTGTAAGATGGGGATGCTATAGCCCATCATTAATGACTTCATTGTTGTTGTTGTTGTTAGGTGCCATCGAATCAAGTCTGACTCAAAGCGACCCTATGTACAGTAGAATGAAATACTCCCTGGTTCTGTGTAGGCACACAGTCTTTTTTATATTTAAGCCCATTGTTGCAGACACTGTGTCAATCCATGTAGTCAGAGGTTTTCCTTTTTTCATTGACCTACCACTCTCCCAAACATGATGTTCTTCTCCAGGGATTGGTCCCTCCTGACTACATGTCCAAAATATGTAAGACGCAGTCTAGCCATCCTTGCTTCCAAGCAGCGCTCTGGTTGCACTTCTCCTAAGACAGATCTGTTGGTTCTTTTGGTGGTCCATAGTATATTCAGGATTTGTCTCCAGCACCATAATTCAAAAGCATCAATTCACAGACTGTATTTTACCACAGTCCTGCCATGGTATAAATAATTGCAGATAATGTAATAATAATAGTAACAGTAACAGTTATACCTCTATTTGACCACATCATCATCATCATGACAGAAACAGCTAATATTTATTGGGACTTACTATTGCCAGGCATAATTGTGAGCATTTTATGGGTATAAGTTCTCTTAACCCTCACACACACATGAACTACCTTATGATCTTCATGTGATATATGAGGAAAATTCGGCATAGAGAAATTAAATATTTCTTCCTAGATCACACAGGCAGTAAGTGGTAAAACAAAGTTCTGAAGCTGGCTAACATGGCTCCAGAATAAATGTCTTTATGATAATGTTATGCCATTTTGTATGTTAGCATTAGGTACTGTTAGTAAAATAATGTTTCTAATTATTCAAACTAATAAGAAACATAATCTTTATTAATGCTTATTCATTGTTATTTGATTGGCATTGGGTTAGATGGCTTGCAGATCATTCTCAATCTGAGATTGGAGCTTTTCCCTCCTTGGAGTCCATTTTTTTTCACTCTGGTTTTGAGCTGGCTGTGGTTATGGCACCTATGGTTGTGGTTAGTGTTATGATAGCCCTCTGCCCAGACATTAAAAGGAGGAGTACTGAGGGATCTAGTTCTCATTAAGACAGAGGTGACTTCTCCCTCTACTATTGAGGCAGCATCTACAAAAAATATGCATCACTATTCTTTCCTATCTTCCTCAGTATTCTTTACTCCAGAGCCTTGTTTCTCCATCCCTACACCCCAGGTTCTAGATGTCTATTAATACTAAACTCCTCTTTATCCCTTTTATTTCTAATTCCAAAGAGTCCTGGAATCTGGACTGTCTTCTACCACAGGGAAGATTGAGGTGAGATTCCTCCTCCCTCAGGACACTAGCCAGCAGCCCTAATGAAGTTCACATCACCCTGGCAAGAAAAATAATTAGAGAGGATCTCATATTTCTCCCTCTTCAAACCCTGCCTTATTCTAAATTTGATCGTAGGGCATGAGGTGCAGTGTGCCAAATTGCAGAAGTTCAAGTATGCATTTGGGAGTGGAGAACCAATTGAGGCACTCCAGGGAAATGGATTTTTAAAATGCAGATTGTCTTCTGTGGCCTCCCATGTTGCCAACATCCACTCAGTTCATTGTATGATATTATTTGAGATTATTTAACCCACCAGAATATAAACTGATGGAATATGCACTACCTCATAAGAAAATGATAAAATGGTGTGTGGAGATATAATGATTGAGTTCTCAAATGCCATAGCTACCTATTCAGGATATTCTCATTGCATTAAGATGTTCAAAGTCAATGAGACTTTTAAAAAAAATTCATGTTTAAGAAGGTTCTGTGATAGGATACTATTTAAATACCTTTATCTGGCTTATTATTCTCTAGAATCTTTTGGAGAATATACTGTGTCTTGTTAAATTCTTTTCAATTAAATTGTAATACCATAGAAAACACTTTTATTCTAAAGATCAAGTTACAAAGCTGATATCCTCAAAGAATATAAAAAGTAGTGGTTAGGATGTTAACCCTGAAATGGAAACACTGTTAAAGTTGATATACTAAGGGCTTTTGTAAGAACCACCCAGCCCTTCAGGGCATCCCTGCAGCCTGGCTAGCACCCTAAGGCCAGTAGGAGAAGAGAAGCTCTGTGTTTGTTGAAAGAATGACAAGAAAATTTCCCTTTTAAAAGATAGTACTCTTAGAGACATAGATCTCTACCTAGTTGGACATATCAATTTTCTGAGAGAAACAAAAGGACAAGGAGAGAAATGTTATGATTTTCTTTGTCTTTTGCCCCCTCTCTGATGTGCTGTTAAGGGTTTCCCATTAAGCATTTGGTGGCTTTTCACCATATGTGATGCTATATGTAGTTTCAATGATACAGAGTCAGGAGTCCTAGGAGTCTGCCTGACCATTCGAAAGAGGCATAGTATGTTAGATCATGATCTGTAGATCCAAGTTTTGTGGGGTCAAATTTTGACTATTATTATTAGCTGTATGCCTCTGGGCAAATCTTTATTCTTAATTTGTTTCCTCAACTGTAAAGTAACAATTTTGTTGTTGTTGTTGTTGTTGTTATTGTTGTTGTTAGGGGCTGTTGAGTCGTGTCCAACTCATAGCGACCCTCATAGGGTTTTCAGCGGCTGATTGTTTCAGGATTGTCTCGGGAGTGGATTGCCACGTCCTTCTCCCATTTTTGCAGTGCTGGGAATCAAACCCCAGACCTCAAAGACTGCAGAGCAGCACTCTACCAACTGAGCTAAATCCCAGCCCCCAAAGTAACAATACTAATTCTTAACTTATGGGGCAGATGCAAGGATAAAAGACATGACTCATGTGAAATGTGGAATTATGTTTAGTTATTATCATTGCATCCTCATCATTATTACGCTTCCATGCCTGGGAAATCTTAGACCTGGTTGCAACCGAATAGATGCAACTCAGAAGTTTCTTTCCAGTACACAGTAGAGAGATCCTAAAGAACATTGTAGAGTAGTAAAGAAAATGAAAAGACCTAGAAAGGTTCACATCTGGTTGCAAGATAAAGAATAAAGCTTCCATATTTTTAACCCCACCTTTGATTCTGGCACCATGACATTAGAGAAATGCTAATGGTTTCCAACCATTTGGTAAAGTTTCCAGGTGAGGGAAACTTTGGGAAGGTGCAATCAATAATAATAATGATTATAATAATAGCAATTGCATTTTAGTGCTTCGTATTTACCATATGCCAAATTGTGCAATTTGCAAGCATAATCTCATTTCATATATAGAGGGAAAAATCATTATCTCTTTTTAAAATGAGAAAACCAAGGTTAATTCAAATGAAATAATTTATCTGGAGTCACATAGTAAGTGGCAAACTTAGAATTCAGTCCTAAATTTATCAGATTCTTATCTTCCAGGTGCTATTGCTGCCTCACTTGGGCCAGGTTCTCTCTTCAGTATCTGAAGTCCATCTAAGGGGATTAGTTGGGTGAAGAACATGGCAATCCACTCCCAAAGCAATCACAAAACAATAAGCCATTAAAAACCCTATGAGGGTTGCTATGAGTAGGAGTCACTCTAGGGCTTTGTTTTGGCCAAGTGAACTAAAGAGAGAGAGGCATTAAACCATAATAGATCTCAGAAGATCAATGGGGCTGCTCGCTGCCTTCCATCAGGTAAATGATCCAGCCATCTAAGACAGATGCTTCTATTTTTTTCTGAAAGATATTCAGGGATAGTCATTTTGCAACCTCTTCCCAAGGTGGAAGAGTAGAACTGGTCAAGCATAGCAAAGTAAAAGTCTAAGTGGGCAGATGTGCTCTGTGTGACTCAAACCCCCAGCTGACAAGCTTACTGTGACATGTTCTGCTTGAGAACTTTCTGTTTAACATACCAGGCAAAACAGCTCCCAAGTCTTAAGTCCAGGAAAATCGCTCTGCTGTCTATAAGTGTTGTATAGATGTGTCCAAGGACTTGGGTGATAGCTGAGTGAGTTTGATATCTATCATAGACCAGTCTATTGTCTGTAAAAGAAGTTTAGAGGGTGACCAATGAGCTGTCTTTTCTGTCATCCATAGCTTGTGGATTTTCTTATTTCTGTTATCAGGAAGGAGATATGTAAATTATGCAAATGAAATAGATAAATATTGGATGATAATCAGTATCTGCCATCATCAATTTGCAAAAGTAACAGGGATTATTAACTTTTCTTTAGATAAGATTTAAATGAGATTGGATATAGTTGTATATTTTTTCTTTGCTGATTGTCTGTAAAATCAATGTCACTAGAGCAATCACAGTATCTTAAACCTATTATGCACTGAAAGATGAAAGAAAAGTTGAGTCCCCACAAGCTCTCTTCAAGGATGAGTCATTCAACCTCTCTGAAGTTATTAAAACGAGTTTACCACATAATTTACAGGATAATAGTAAGGAATTATGAAAATGGTAGTATTTTTTGTTATTCATCTTTTCATCATTTAGTTAAAAAGAAAAAAACACTACACTTTTTAAAGATGAGGAAACTGAAGTCTATACAAGTATAGTGACTATTTCTACAAGTTCATGTAGCAGAAAAATGCAAACCTGGTATATGTGTTTCCTAGGCTATTACAATAAATTACCCTAAGATTGATACCTTGAAAACAACAGAAATTTCTTGTCTCACTCTTCTGGAGGCTAGAAGTCTAAGATATGTTCCTTCTGGTGGCTCTAGGGAAGAATCCCTTCCTTGTGTCTTCCAACTTCTGAGGGCTGCCTCAGCATTCCTGAGCTCCGACCACATTTCAATCTCTGAATGTGTTTGTATGCCTTCTCCTCTTAGTGTCTGTCTAACGTCCTCTGCTTTACCCTTAAAAGATACTTGTCAGTGGTAAGATCAACTGAGATAATCCAGGATAAGTTCATTTTCTCAAGATCCTTAATTATATCTGCGTATAAGTCACACTCACAGGTCCCAGGGCTGGGGATGTGAACATATCTTTTGATAGGCCATTATTTCAGCCCACAATACGTGGTCTCCATATATTCACATAATTTCTTTACTTTCCTGACATGGATCCTAAAGTGGACATTTTTTACTATGAGAAGTATTGGACTGACTGACAGCAGGAATTTCTACCGCACAATAACTTTGGTTATAATGGCTAAATATAATCCTTATTTCAAAGATGGATCATTTCAGAATCCACACTTCTTCTGGGTTAACAGGCATAACATTATTTTGCTCAAATATTAATATTGCTCTTACCTTAGAAGGAGATGTTTTAAAACTATTTAAAACTGATTGATATGTGAATCTTTTAGTTTGCAGCTGAATGTGTTCTAATTCTGGCTGTAAGCTGCCTAAGCAAAAATGCTAGAAAGCCAGTTGAATTAACAAATGCATTCAGGTTTTGGTAGCATTATTTCACTGAATGTAGAAGTCCTTCAGGAAGAATCAGCTACAGAAACCATCTTGGTAAGAGACACCTGTCACAACCAATTCCATTCACTTAACACTTGCTACTAATTTTGAGGGATGTTTTGTTATAACTTCAGTAATCTTTTCTCCAGACAGACAGAGAGATGAAGACAGAAAGAGATAGACAGATCCTTACTTTAAACTCTTAGTTTTTAAATGGATATAATAAAAAATTCTACAAAATAAATATAAAATACATGCATTTCACTGTGCATTTTCAGTATATACATTCTGAAATGCCAGTGTTTATGGGAGTATTCTTTATCAAGCAAAAATTTGCAAAGCAGAGCTTAGCTTTCATAAAAGATAGGGACATCTCTGTCATACCACCAATGCACTGAGACATGTAACCTCCTTGGGGAAGTATTATTGTTTTCATTATGTTTGCTAAGGAGCAGCAAGTTCAGTTGCTGAATTATTTCCACATTACAGGCAATGAAATGAAGAAAGCTAACCTTGTAAAAATGCTATAAACAAGATGCTAGAGTTCAAATGAAAAAAACAAAAAACACAATTAGCTTCATCCTAAATGGAAATGGGTTTGCATGCTGGAAACAGAGGTCACACTCTTCACTCTCAATTCCTGTCACACCTCTGCTTTTTTCTCTAAAACTACAAGAAGGTTGGTTAATCATCTTATCTATTCATCAGGCATATTAATCTGTATTATTAACCTACAAGATCTTATCAGGTGAAGTCCAAAAGCAAATATTAAGAAGTCACTAGTTCTACTTGCAGTATGGCAATGTTGCAGTTTTCCTAGCTCTTACCCATAACCATTTGGCTTAGTACCATCTATATTGGAGATATGAACTTTGGGTTTTACTGGATTTGGGGCCTTTAATTGTTGGTGACTACCTTCATTACTATGGCATGATTCTGGTTCAATCAAGAGAATCACAACTATGGAGAACTGAAATGATTTTTCTTTTATTTCTGGATCACTCCTATTTGGAGGATGCTTGCTACTTTTGTTTCTGATTTGCATTTCTGAAAAATGATGTGCTTCAACTAGTACATTTCTACAATTTTCTGATCACCTCATTCTTTGCCACCAGTATGGCCTTACCTCATTCCACACTATGCAGGAAAAATAACAGGAAAAAAGATAACTGTTTCTTGCCTTGATGACAGTTACTCCATATGCAAGGAGAGCATAGTAAGCCCTGTGGAGTTTCGGATTCTGGGAAGTTGAAAGAACTGAATGTTAAACTTAGATAACCTATTCTATAAATGAGTCTTAGAAAATGAATGACTCAAATTCATATCTGAGAGAAATACTGACTGCTGGTAGGCTATGACTCGTTGATAATACCAAATGAAAATATGTAGTGGTACACATATATTTGTTGTTGGTGTTGATGTTTGTGCATAAGTACATTTAGCATATTTCAAATCTGCCATATCTTTTTGGTATGTTTTCCTGTCCATTTGCATCTTTTAGTAGTTTGGAATAAATAATGAAAAACATGTGTCATGTTTTCCAGATTCTGATCCTCAAAGCTAATTAAATCATCAAAAATGTTTAAACTTTACAAACAATATCTGCTGCCTGATGCATTAGTAGAAAAATATTTGCTTGCATGATGCTCCACTCCAACAGTTCTCAGTGTATGCTTGGGAGGACATGGTAGAAGACCACAAGAATGAAGAATTCACAGGCTTTGTTTTCTGTAGGACTTCTGGAGGGCTTTAATGCTGTAATGTGCATTATATATCCACAAAAAGGATACACAGTAAATAATAATTTCCAAACTCATTGGTGATGAATACCTTTTTCTCATAGAAAATCAGGTTTTTTTCTTTTCTTTTTTAATGTATAAATATTGGTGAGGTCCAGAGTAGTAAGGCTTTTGCTATATCCATTATGCAACTATTATGTCACTTTTGCTTAGAAATTCATCAATTTATATAATTTAAAGAACTATAATTCCCATATATTCATAAAGTTGCATCATATATTTTGAAGTAATCCTCTCCCACTTTGTCCTTCCACTTTTATTTCCCTTCTCCTTACGCTCTTTCCCCACCTCTGCTCTTCTCCCCACTTATCCCCTCCCCTCTTCTTTCAGCTTTGAGAAGCAGTTTTTTTAGAACAAACTTTGAAATAACTGTTAGAATGTTGTTGTTAGGTGCCATCAAGTGGAGTCTTGACTCATAGCAACCTTATGTACAACAGAAGGAAACACTCCCCAACACTGTGCCATGCCCAGCACTATGTCAGTGCTTCTCTGCTGTTCATAGGGTTTTCAATGGATGATTGTTTTTCAGGATTGTTTCAGGAGTGGGATGCTAGGTCCTTCTCCCATCTTTGAGGTGCTGGAGGTCAAACCCAGGGCCTCAGTGCACACAAAGCATCATTCTACCAATTGAGCTAAACCTAAGTCCCAACAATGAACATAGAACAAGATAATGGAATAGAAAATAAATAAAAATGTTAACCTGGGTTCTAATCCTGGCTTTGCCACAAACAGTACACTTTAGGTACATTGCTTCATAGCTAAATGCTTCACTTTCCTTTAGGAGTGGAAATAAATTGTTTCTTGGGTGATTTGAAAACTTGTATCTTCGTCTTTTGAGGGTGCTATAGCAAGCTACTGTAGAGTAAGTTACTTATAAACAGCAGAAATGCATCTCTCCAGTTCTAGATTCTATGACGTTCTAAACCAAAGTGTCAGCAGATTTGGTGTACAGTATCACCTCCTGGTTCAGAGGCCACTGTCTTCTTGCTGTGTCTCAATGTGGTAGAATGAGTGCAGAAGCACTGTAGAGGCCCTTTCATAAAGGCACTGTTGATCTTCTACCTTCATAATAGCTGGAATTTCATTCATAAGGACTTCACTCTTATTACCTACCTAATCACCAAAGGCTCCTCCTCCAAATACCAGGACAATGGAGGTAGGCTTTTAACATATGACTTTAGGGATATACATTTGGACTATAGTGATTTGAGATGCTAAAATTCTTGACCCATGGTGAAGAAAGCTCCTGTGAAATACCCACATTTCCATTCTTCCAGTTTCATTATATTCTTCTAGTTTTAGTAAGAATTATCAAACCTACTAGAGTATTTAAGTAATTAAATAACCCAAAAAAGGCACTATCTTGAAAATGCCATAGTCACTAGCAAATAATCCCAATTAGGTAAAATATCAAAATTAGACCAGGCAAGCCAACACATTTATTGTTGACCTGCTTATAGAGCTATAATAGGTTTGGGACCATCACAAGGTTTTTTGGAAAGTGAGTGATGAGAGTGTTGATGAGCTCTGATCTTTTCCTCATAGCATGAGTTCAAATATCCATCCCTCTCTCTCCAAGGTCTAGTACAAACTTATGTCATCTAAGTCCTTTGTTTTCCTGTTCCCATATGTCATTCTCTTTCCTTCTCTCCAAATGGCACAGTAATAAATTTGTGTAATTGGGGTTTGATGCATTTCCACTACCTCTTTTTCTTCAGAAGTAACATACCCATAAAAGAGGGAACTCTCAATAATTTCTTTTCAATACATGAGAAGCATCTTATCTTACTTCTAGCGATCTTATTTTAGAGTAACAGATGAATATCTTCGGATTCAAATTTGTCTTGTAGCCAAAAAAAGGTGAGTCTGATCAATGCAAAAACTAATCAAAATTATGTGAAATTTGATTGTGAGTAAAGCAATCTTCTTATTGCACCTAATTTTTATGTGTTCATGATTGCAGAAAATGTAAACAACCCTTCTCAGACTTTTATAACTTATCCTTTCATTAATCACAGAAACAGCTGGAGAAAAACAAGGTGCTTTATAGAATTATTGGTTTGGGCTTGCTTGACACAGAAGACTTAGAAGAAGAGTGTCTTTGATTTTTCTTCTTTTAAACTAAATCCAAGTGCGTTCAAGTTAGGCTATGTACTTGCTTTAGGATGAGAAAAAATTAGGGGTTTACAGTACACCATAGATTGACCAACTGAAGTTTTTGCCTTTTACCTTCCTTGAACATTGTAGTTCTTGCCAAAATGAAATTATTGAGAGATGTCACTCACAGCATTATATCCAAGGCTTTTCTAGTAACTAAACATGAAAAGTTGAAAAACTCATGAACATGGCTAACACAATGTTCAGATTTCTCAAAGCCAATCAAGCAGAATCTTTTGGCACCCCCTAACCTAAAAATATCATTTCATTAAATTCATTTTCAGTATTCCTTTCAATTCTATACTATGGTTTTTAATGTGCCCTTAATTCTCTGAGAAAAAAAAGAAGAAGAAGAAGAAGAAAATGAAAAGCTGGAATCCAAAAAGAAAATCTGGGCTTAATACACAAGCTAAATATACCCCTAAATTTTCTCACAGTTACATTAATTCAATGAAATCTAATTTAGGCTCCTACCACTGTTCTGAATACAGATGAATAAGTATTACTGGTTCACATTGTGTTTCAGCTTCTTTCTTTGAGACTTATCAGAAGAAATGTTAATTGCTTAAGTCCTTACATAAGATCCCTGTGTTCTTTAAAGTTTTTTTTTTGAAGGGAGATTAAGGGAAGGGTAGGAACTAAATTTGCATTTATCTTTAACTTCATCCTCTTCTGTTGCTGTATTCCCAATGTAGTTGTCCTGACTTCATACCATTCCTTAAGTTAAAAGGAAGCTTCCCAAAATCCTGATATTATTATGTAGCTCAATACCTCACCCTACTCCATGCTTCAATTCCTACAGTAGTCCTTGTTGCTTATAAGAGTATTTCCCAAACTGGTGGATTCTTGTTCAATATGTTAATAAAGGAAACTTCAAAGTGTTCAGTGCTTAAGTAAGTTTAGGAAATGTTGGATGAAAGTTAAACAAGTCCTTGTACTGAAGGACTTTAACACCACACACTGAATATCTAAAAGATCAGAATAGTTTTTAATCTTCTGCAACTTAACCATGATACACTTTTAAATCATTTCTATTTAGTAGGATTATTCTATGGAAAGCAAAGCCCATGGTGTCACTAGTGATTACCTTATGACCCATACCCACATTTCTAGGTTTGTGTCTTATTTTTACCCAAACCCTTTATGACCATTTGATACCCATACTGCATACTTATAATGTATCTTGATTGTTATGATTTTGTCCCTTACCTCTCTTCTTTTTTTCTTCTCTTGAAATCTTAATTTTTCCAGGTCAAGACTACATATTATATACTTTCTTATTTTTCTTTTTCCAATATAGAAAATAGTTTGCTTTCTTCTTTGTTACCCCATAGAATTTTGTTTACATGCCTGATTAAAGCCCTTGTCCTTTGACTTTTAAATCTGGCAATTGCCCATATCTCCCTACAAGATGAGATCTTCAGGGACAAGGGCTGTATCTTAATTGACCTTTGTACTTTTCATATCTTTTTTTTTCTTTTTTTCTTGTATTGATAAGTGTTGATGGGGTGCAGAGTAATATAGCATTTGCTTTTTCCATTATGCAACTATTATATCATTTTTGGTTACACTTTGATCAAGTTAACAAAATTCATGGAACCTTTTGACTAATATGCAGTAAAACTTGTGTGCATATGTGGCTTATATTCCTCTATTTTTTTTACATATACTCATGAAATTGCATCATTTACGTTGAAATTATCCTCTCCCCTTTATTCCTTTACATTGTTTCTCCTCCCTTTCCCACCTTCCACAAACTTTGCTTCCCTTTGCTAATCCCCTCTCTCTTTTCTACTCTGTATTTTCCCTTCTTTGCTAAATTTAGGTGTCCATTTTTATGTATCTACTTATATATAGCTTTTTTTTTCCTTTTCAGTAAGATTCAGCGCCCATATATGAGAGAGAATGTAGGGTATTTCTCTTTTTGAGCCTTTGTTCATTCACTTAAGATGATATTCTCCAGTTCCATCCATTTTGCTGCAAATAACATTATTTCATTCTTTTTTATTTCTAGGTAATAGTCCATTGTATATATGTACCGTAATTTTTTTATCCATTCTTCTGTTGATGGAAATCTTGCTTGGTTCCATATCCTTTGCTATTATGAAGAGTGCTGCATTAAATATAGAGACACAGGTGTCTCTGTGGTATGATGACTTATCTCCCTTTGGGCATATTCCCAGGAGTGGTATAGGTGGGTCATATGGTAGTTCTATTTTTAGTTTTCTGAGGTGTCTCCATGTTATTTCCAAAGTAACTTATAGACCCACCAGCAGTGTAAAAGGGTTCCTTTTATTCCACATCCTCACCACCATTTGTTATTTGTTTAGTTTATCTTGGCCCTTCTTACTGGAGTTAGCTGGAATCTCAGAGTTGTTTTGACTTGCATTTGATTGATATGCATTAAAAACTATTCTGATCTCTTAGATATTCAGTGCATGGTATTAAAGTCCTTTAGTAGAAGGACTTTTTTAACTTTCATCCAACATTTCCTAAAATGAGCATTTTTTCATATGTTTCTTAGCCATACAAACTTCTTCATTTGAAAACTGTCTGCTCATTTCCTTTGCCCACCTGTGCATTAGGATATTTGTTGTCTTGGGATTTGCCTTCTTGAGTTCTTTGTAAATTCTAGAAATGAGTCCTCTGTCGATGTACACGATGTAAAGATTTTCTCACATTCAGTGGTCTCTTCCTTAACTCTGTTGATTGTTTCCTTTGCTGAACAGAAGCTTTTTAATTTCTTATAATCCCATTTGTCAATTCTTGGTGTAATTTCCTGAGTGTCTCAAGTCTTGTTAAGGAAATACTTGCCTATGCCAATGTGTTGAAGCGTGTTTCCTATCTTTTCTTCTAGTAGTTTTAGAGTTTCTGGTTTTATGTTGAGGTCTCTTATCCATTTCATTTCTTAGCATTCCACCAGGTATGTAATAGGCATTCATCCTGGTTGAAGAAAATTAAGTAAAATAATCACAAAACCATAGGTTAAATGTCACTCCTCTGTTCAGAAACCTGCAATGGCTCCCTCATTTATTCAGAATAAGAGTCAAAGATCTTACAGAGGGTCCATAAGTCACTACATGGCCATCACCCTCCCTGCTGCAATACATCTTTGTCTCCATATCTGAACTTCTGTCTCCTTCCTACGTTCTACTCCAGCCAAACTGGCCTCTTAAATGATCTACAGACATGCCCAAATTCCTGCATTTTAGAGCCTTTTCTCTATCTGGGATGATTTCTCCCTAAAAATATACCTGTCTAAATCCCCCATCTTCTTATGTCTTGGCTCAAATAGCACCTACTTGCTTTGACTTACCCTGAGTCTATTATTTAAAATCCCATCCTTCCTTCCTTCTCTAATTTATTCCAATCTCTCTTAATCCTGCTCTGTCCCCCCAACTCTATGACGTGCTAACATATTATGGCACTTACTTTTATCATGTTTATTATTTTCCTGCTTTACCTAGCCAGATGTAAGATCCACAAGGGAAGGGATATTTGTCTGTACCATCCGTTGTCATCTCACAAGATCCTAGAACAGGTATTTTGTAAACATATGTTAAGAGAATTTAATGAACAAACCTGGTTTTCATCCCACTTTCTAGTTCAGTGAATTTTTTATTTGTCACAATATGTCCATATAGAACTAAGAGCAATATAGTTTTTCTTAGTTTTCATCACTGAAAAATTGTTCTCTGCACTTCAGCTCACTCAAACTGTGAAGGCAGTAAAACGTTGCATCAATTAAAATATTCCAATTAACACTAATCAGGAAAAGCAATATTAATGATGCAACTGAGCCAAGTTGCTGAATCTTTGTAGCCTCACATATTGCTCCAGGCACAGTATGTCAATTTCATAACATAATTTTTATTCCTTATGATGAGTTTTAGTAAAATAATGAAGACATTCTTCAAGGGAGAAAAGTAAAACATTATAATGGCATGGGTCCCTATTTTAAGCTACTATGCTTCTGCTCTCCAAACCAGTCCATCATGGCTTTCATCATCATCTTGGTAAGAGCAAAATGTCATGGCTTGTCCATCCCATCAGGAGATTGAGCTAGGTTTTAGTTGCCTAAGAAATATGAGATGTCATTTCTGCCTTCAAGGAGCTTGCAAACCCCATTAAAAGTAAGTGCCTTGGATTTTTTAACCCAGATTATTTACTTACTAGAGGTTTAACTTTGATTGAAGCTATTCTCTGAGTTTAATGTATTTTCTATGCGTTAAAGACAATGCTGTCTCTGTCTACTTCACAAAGATGTTTTCATAGTCAGATGAGTTATTAGGAATAAAAATGTTGATTTTTAGTGGTTAAAAAATAAATACTATAGAAGTAAAAGTAATCATTTCATCATTGATTCAGCTTCTGCTCCTTACAATTACTGCTACTTTTAATTTTATTGTTGTCATTATTGTTGTAATTAAATTTTTACTATCATTATTATCATCATCTTCTTCTGAATCATCCTTTTACCTAAAGCATAACCTAAGAGAATAAAATGATTTCTGGTATTACCTGTGTATAAACTCTGTGTGAGATGTTAAATATTTAACAATAGCATCTGCTGCATCCCTACCAAGTGTCCATCCCTGAGCTAGTTACCCTGAAATTTATCTGTAACCCCTAAATCAACAGTTAGGGCCTTTATGGTCATTTGTGGACATACACAGAAGAGCAAACTATGTGAACTTGATATTCATTTTCCCAGATGAGCTTGAACAAGGTGAAACTCTGACTTTTTGTTTCAGCTCTCATCCTATAAACAAGTAGCCTTTTTGGAGTTTAGTTAGTGACACTTTTTTTTTCATTTTTGTGCTTTTTGGGATTCATTTTACTATTTGTAATAGCCCAGGATAAGTGAACTGAGATGCTGTCTAGTGTTCTTAAGCATAAGATGTACCTTACAGAGAAAATACATGCGTTAGATGAGCTTCATTCAGGCATGAGTTACAGTGCTGTTGGTCATGAGCTCAATGTTAATAAGTCAGTTTTATATATTGAGATGGCTTCAAACAGAAACACAAATAAAACAAGTTTATATATTAATTTATGGATGAAAATGTTGTGACCAGAGACTCACAGGAACCTAACCTAACCTCACAGAGACTCACAAGAACTTAACCCTGTATCTCCTGCAGGGGCATTGGTTTACTAGTCACTAAATCAGTGCAGTTTTATAGAACATAATTACCACCAATAACAAGAATTGACTTCACTGACCTGGTAGCATGGAACTATAGTTAAGAGCAAGACTTTGACTTAACACAACAAATCTGTAATACTTCTAGAAGTAGAAGAAGAAGAAGGAAGAGGAGGAGGAGGGGGGAGGAGGAGAGTGAGGAGGAGGAGGAGGGATGTCTTTATGGCTTTGGGATGAAAAATTACTTTCTAAAATAAGAAACTAAGAATATTATTGCTGTTAGGTGCCATCAAGTTGGGTCTGACTCATAGCAACCCTATATACAACAGAATGAAACACTACCCAACACTGTGCCATGCCCAGCACTATGTCAGTGCTTCTTTGTTAGTCATAGGGTTTCTATGTCTGATTGTTTTAGGAGTGGGCTGCCAGGTCTTTCACCCAAATCTATAACACCTTGTATTCCTAGACAGTCTCTCATCCTAGAACTCACGAGGCCCAACCCTGCTTAGCTTCAGAGATCTGAGAAGATCCGAGGCCAGGGTGGTATGACTGTAGACACTAAGAATATTAGACATAAAGAAATGATTGGTGCACAGGACTTTGATCCATTAAATGCCAGAGTGTATGGGGCAGAGGGAATCATAACAGGAGAAGATGTTTATAAAAGTCTGATTAACAGTGGAAGAATATATAAAGAACTCCAATATATAAAGGCTAAACTCCAGTGAGTCCCTAAGAAAAAGACAAAATTCTAATAGTTGATTGAATTAATTATATGAACTGGCATTTTCAGTATGATGAAAATTGAATGGCCCATAAACATATAAAAAACTATTAGTAGAGACATGCAAGGTAGAAATCATGAATTACCATTTTATAAACCAGGTTGACAAAAATGAAAATATTAAGTGTTGGTGAGGAGCAACAGAAAATCTCATGTAGGTTGATAGGACCAAATATTGTCCCACCCAATTAGAAAACCAATTGTATAACTGTCTTATGAATTTGTAAGTCTAAAGTTAGATTTCATTCTCTTAAATATATATACCTTAGACCAGAGAACCCCTATTTGTCTGTCAGCTTGTCATGCTGTGGAGGTTTGCATGTTGCTGTGATGCTGAGATGAGCCACTAGTCTTTCAGATACCTTCAGGGGTACCCATGGCGGACAGGTTTCAGCTGAGCTTCCAGACTAAGACAGACTACAGAGAAGGACCCGCCAGCCCACTCCTGAAACAGTTAGCCATTGAAGACCCTGTGAATAGGAGAAGAGCACTGTCAAATATAGTGCTGGCAGTGAGCCCCTCACAGGATGGAAGATATTGAAGAAACAACTGGGGAAAAGATACCTCCTCAAAGTAGAGTCAACCTTAATGATGAGAATGGATTAAATCCCCTAGGAGCTCCTTTTGCTGATGTGGCATGACTCAAAATGAGAAGAAACATAGGGGCTGCAACAAGGGCTCAAACATAAAAATATCATGTACATGGCATAGCATTGAGTAGTGTTTAGTTCTGCTGTTCTTAGTGTCACTTTGAGTTGGATCCGACTTGATGGCCTCTATGAACAACAGACCAGAGAAACTCTTGAAAATGTACCCAAGGAACACACCTTCTGAGCATATTCATTTATAAAAAGCAACTAAGTGGGAAAAAAAAACCTTTCAGTTGACAGTGGAAAAGATATATCAATTGTAGTAAATTCCTACCAAGAAGTATTAAAAACAATGCAAATAAATGAAACCTGGCTGTGTCCCTGTGGATACTTGAGCTCACAATGAGGTTGTTACTGCAAAATTTCTTGCTCCAGAGGAACCATGGGAATGATGCTGAAACTCAGTTGTTGAAAACTCCAGCAGGGAAGTTACTTGTAAGGCAAAGATAAACCAAAAGAAATCAGAATAGGAAAGTGACATCAGGAGTGCCTTTTGAAGATAGAAAGGTAACAGGTTCATACTCTGAGGTGTAAGATGAGGTTGCCGCTGGATATGAGCTTGTTGCTTATGTTTAAAAACCAGAGCAGTGGTAGTCTCGGTATTGACGGTCTGGGCTTGCGTAGCCATAGTGACTCCACTTTAATCTAACACTCCCCCAAGAACCTAGTAATGCCTTGCAGTGATGTATGGCTGTACCCAGCACTATCTGTATGTGCTGACCTGCAGTACAGACAGTGGGACGGTGAGCAGGGCTGGGACGGGCATGGTTAAGAACCAGTCATGGGGGCCAAAGAAAGAGATTGACTAGCTTTTTACCCCATGAGTTAAAACTGAAATTCAAGTCTCTTGATCCTCATAGTTCTGGGTTTGTGGTTTGTGCAAATGGAATTTTGGTTGGATGATCCAGTCTGAAAAAGTATCAGCTTTCAAACTCCACAGCACTTTCTAACACCATTCAGCACAGCATCGATTACTGTCATCCCATAGTATTTTCAGAGGGTTTGTTCCAGTACTGCAGCCAATAACAAAATCCACTGATGCTCAATTCCCTTGTGTGAATGATATCATCTGAATATAATCTATACACATCCTCCCATATATTTTAAATAATCTCTAGATTAGTTATAATACTTAATAAATTGTGTCATGTAAGTGGTTGTCAACACTGTATTTTTTTAGGGAAACATGATGAGAGAAAAGAATATACACATGTAGTACAGACACATTATTTTTCCACAATATTTTTTCATCCACAATGGGTTCAACTCATGGATATGGAACCCATGGATAACAGAGATGACTGTACTTCTTTTATACCTTGCAGTGTCGTTTTTTAAATGTGCCCAGTGTCAATGGAAAAAAAAATCCCTCAGCTAGATGGTTTGATGCAGTGTCTGCAACAGTGGGCTTACACATAAATAAGAGCGTGTGCCTGGCACAGAATCAATGAGTGTTTTGTTCTGTTTTACAAAGGGTAGCTATGATTTGGACCCAACTCAATAGCACCTGACAACAACAATCTAGACTGTAAACTTCTTAGGGCCATATTTGAATCGTCTTCATATTACCCACATCATCTACCACACATGACACCATAAGTAATATTGAAAGAGGAAGAGAAGAAGGGAAGTTCAAGGAGGGAGGTCAGACTGAAGAAGAGATGGTCAGATCTTCCCAGCTCTGAAATTCTTGACCTTGTAGGATTTCTGAAATAGAAAAGAGTCACTCCATCCAGTGCCCACATATGTTATCACAAGACTAATTTAACTGTCTCCTTTAGGAAATCAGTGTATTTTGCATCTCCTCTGTTGTCTCTCTTACTTTTTCAATTGTCTAGAGGTTTGTTTTTGTTTTTCTGGGGAACTATTTTCTCCTTTTACATGTAAGGTGAAAATGTTTATTAATTTCCTCAGATGTTCCATGAAATAAGATGTCTTTGACATCAGTAATAAATAGGAAGTGCAAGTCACTGGTGTCAATTGGTGCTACTTTGCACCCTTCTTGGCAGTCTCTTTGGGGGACATTATCTCAGTTGTCAGGGGAGAGTGATTTACCCTCCACACTTAGAAGTAGGATGGGAAAAAAAAGATCCTACTTTCCTATTATTTTCTCTTTTAAAGTTTTCATACTGACATATCCTGTCTTGTTTCCCTAATCTATTTTTCTATAGCATGTATCACTGTCAAAAGCACTATATGTGAGTGATTTATTTTGATTGTCTGCTTTACTTACTGTAAGGTCTTTGAGAAGAGAGAATTATCTTTTGTTTGTCAACAATATATCCCCAGTAACTAAAGCAATGACTGACATTATAATAGGAATTTATTGTTGTTTTGTTGTTGTTAGGTGCCATTGAGTCAGGTCTGACTCATAGTGACCCTCAGAGGGTTTTCAATGGCTGATTGCTTCCAGAGTGGATTGTCATGTCCTTCTCCCATTTTTGTGGTGCTGGAGATCCAACCCAGGCCCTCAAAGAGTACAGAGCAGCACTCTACCAACTGAGCTAAACCTCAGAACCTAGAGGAACTGATAGTAGGCATATCAGGGGTAGACAATGAGTCTTTATTGGGCCTCATTGAAGGAGTTAAAGATGTGCCATCTCAAACTATGTCAGGTTAGTATGTTGATTATTTCAAGCCAAAATCACTTCAAGAACTACAATATTAGAAAGCCATTTGGCCTGTATTTTCTAACTTACAGCATCCCATATTCTGTTGGGGGGAATATCCTTCACGTACCAAGAGACTGGTAATTGGTGCTGCAGTGAGGCTGAATAAACAAATTCTGAGATAATACTTACCTGTCATGAGCTTCTACATCCCTCCTCCACCCCATGTCTCTTAGTAACATCCCTAGAATCTACTACCCTAGGTTACATACTCTTTCTTCTGTCATTCCTTTATCAATTTTTTGTTCTGTGTCTAAGAAGTATAAAAACGTAATGCTTTGGTCATTTCTTCTGGCTTCACTCTCCTGTGAAGATCCCCTTGCGCATGTTAACTTAGTAAAACTTGTATGCTTTTCTCTTGTTAATCAGCTCTTATATTAATTGAGTTCCTCCATCCAGCCCAAGAGCCCACATAAGAACTAAAAAGGAAGTAGAATGGATTTCTCTATCCCCTATAACATCTATCATAAGGTACATCCAAGAGCCAGGGGCATGAGCAATGGCATTTCTAAAAATTAAGAGGACTACCACACTGCAGCTTTACCTCTGATTCCTTTCTGTGAAAATGAGAGTGTAAAACAGTACCCATAGCAAAATCTAAACAGATGATGAATAAACACATAGCTTGCATGTATAGTTGATGATGGTTTTATTTTCAAAACTGTAATTAAATGAGATAAAAATATATGGTTTGAGTTACCAAAGCAACTTAATTCAACATAAATAACAGCTGCTCCTCATCTGAGAATTTCATTTATGTACAGAACCTTTTTTTCATGCTCTTAATTTTTTTAACCAGCATACAGCTAATTCAACATCTAGTATCCCAAGAAAATTTGTATAGTCACTGTTATTTCCTGTAGCTTGATTTCCTAAAATAACTATATGGAAAAGCATGTCCAATTTTCTGTGAGTGGTGGATCTAAGCATGATTGGCATTTTTCTTTATGAGTCACCAATCCCTATTTTATTAGTTCAAACCCCCAAAACTAAGAACATCCTGAGGAGGCTTCTATTTGCTTTGCACAGCACGAGTGCCAAGAAGTCCTGATGAGGTCTGCCTTTCCTTTTAAACAATGCTTGATGCAATTTCCTACCAAGTGGCTTGGGAGAAAATCACCTATTTTTAAAGAGAGAATTTAGAGGAGCATCTACCTAGATTTATTTATGAAAAGAAAGCTGGGACCTTCCCCTCATTCTTGAAACTTACCTCTTACTATTACTGGTAGCCACTTTGGAAATGAGTTCATTGCTCAGGTTTATAGCCCTGAAAGGTTAGCAAAAAGAAGAGCAATGGAACGAAGCAGTTTGAGGTAAAGAGATTCTTTTCACTTTCAAGCAGAGTTTTTCATGACCCATTTTATGGCTGGTAGATTTGTAATCCTTGGGTTTCGTCATGATTTGTGGCCCTTACATCTCCCTTTATAATTCACTCCTGAGGTTTTTCCTATAGATTACTGACTTTATGATGACCTTTCCATATGTGACTTGTCAGCATTTTCTTAAGCGAATATTCATTCATTGTTACTTCAATGTATCTGATTTGTTTCTGAGGTTTCCTGTTTAAGATTGGCCCAATACATTGCAACTTGCTGATTTTAATTTTCATTGAGGAGCAGAAAGGGCTATGAAATAAAATTTCAAAATGAAGAATTATGTTTCTTTCTGTGAATACTATAATGATCCTGTCTGTCAGTTATGGAATTCTCATCCTAGATGAAGAACTGAGAGTTGTTATGATATATCACTGACTACCTGATACCAGCCTGATCACAACAGGCCCATACAATTTATATCATGTTTTCATCATCTCAGCCACTCCCTGGGGCAAGGGAGGGTGATGCAAGGTAGGATATTTCTTTTGCCAAGCAGTGATACTATTTCATATGTCAAGTATATTCCAATCTTAGTGCACCTCTGAAATGTCATTTGAAGAGTAGTAGGTTAGGTGGTTCAGTGCCCTTGATTAGAAAGACCTTTTCTTAAAGTTACCTTCCAGAACATTCCTGGCTTTGAGCACAAAAAGGTTCTTTTTAGTCAAGATGCTGGAAGCCCATGTACCATGTGGACAAATACAAGATTATTCATCCTCATCCAGTAAGTCTCCCTGACCACCACTTCAGGTAGGTGAAATGAAAGAGAGAGAGAGAGAGAGAGAGAGAAAGGAAGGGAATGGGGGACATTCTTCAATATATGGAAAGTACCTGATATGTATCAGGTACTGTTTTGAGCATTGTGCTGCACCCTAATAAAAACTTGCACAATGAGCTTTCATTTGATGTGGGAGAAGGAAAAAAATAAACCAGAAAGCAGAGAAACAAAAAATGTCATTGCAGATGATGATCACCATGATTACTATAAAGGATGTAATAATGAGATGTGATAGATTATCCAAAGCCAGGTTGTGGTCCACTTTAAACACTCAGGAAAGGCTGCCCCGAGGAGGAGACATTTGAGTTGGCTCCTGAAGAGTGAACATGATAAGCCAAAAAATGAGAAAAGAGAATTCCAAGTAAGGAGAACAGAAAATACAAAGATCCTGAAGCAGCAGAGTTAACCTTAAGGCCTTTGAAGACTAGGAAGCAAAACATGATTATTGCAGTATAAATAAGTAACAGAAAATGTCAAATAATAAAGTTGGTGATGAAGGCAGGAGCTAGATCCCAAAGGGCCTTTGCAGAATATAGTGAAGAGTTCATATTTTATTTTAAAAAATTTTAGACCAAATTCTTCTCCTGAACATTTGTTTGTCTTTATGTTGTGTAAGTATGAAACCAAAGATAGAGAATGCAGCTGCCTACCCATTAACACTCCTGAGTCAGGGTGATATGCGAAAAGAGCTGAGTTCCCGTAGAGAAAAATGCTGGTAATAATAGCTTGTATTTTAAGGCATCTGTCTCCAAAGGAGAGCAGCATTATTTACAATGCCATATCCCACTATTCACAGAAACCTTGTGAGTTAGATAGGTGCAAATTTTCATGGATCACACAGGGAAATTCAAACATTTTAATTTGAGTTGTTCTTTGGCTTCTTAAATAGCACAAAGGTCTAGATAAAATAAAGCATGTCAAAGAAATGAGGAAAAGGAGAGAACTAAAATGGGAAATAAAAATAGCTATGTGGAAAGTCATATACTTACACAGAAAAGGACAGCAAAGCAAAGTTCATTTTCTTGTAAAGTCAAGAAAGTAATAGTTGAGGGGTGAAGAAGTGTGAGAATCTCAAAGGATCAATCAGACAATTGACAAGTATTTTTCCCCTGTTATTTAACTCAATATAGAATAAAGCCTACTAAGTATGTGGACTTCTGGGTTAAGAAGACCTGGATTCTAGTCCGACCTCATATACACTATGTCTGTGATCTTGGGTGTTGATTTCACATTCTATTAAATGGGATTAGTAATGGAACCTACCTCATAAAGTTGTGCAAGGATTGCATGAATAAACACATAATAAATGAGAGATTGTGTTCTGTATGTAAGCTATCTGGAACTGGCCTCACACTCTTCCAAAGAGATAATATTTATAAAAGTGGTTAAGTTGCTAAAGTAGTCCACAGAAGCCTCCTTCACGTGTAATATTGATTATGCTATTTTTACTACTTGCCTATGTTGTTCCTGGAACAGAGTAATGTAGTAATGTAGTGTAAGAAGCAAAAGAGGAGAGCGACTTCATATTTTACTAGATAGAGAATTGCTGACCTTACGCAAATTTGCCTTTGGCAATCTTGACATGCTTTTCCACATCCTATTTTTAAGTCATCATTCCTTCTTGAACATTTTCAGACTTACCTTGATTTCCTCACCACCTCATGCATTAAACTTTCCTTCAATTTTTTTTATGTTTTTGGCTATTCAAAACTCATATTTTCCAAATCCATACTGTTCTCACTGACTTGTTAAGTGGTAGCAACCTGATTGAATGAAATCACTCTTTATTGTGAATGAGTAATAGGAAAGTAATGCCTTTAGAGATATTTATGGTTTCAAATGGTATTTCTTTAATTCAAAAATAATATCTAAACTTCAGCATTTCATGTGGTATGATCAAACAGGGCAAGAAAAGAGTCCAAATAGTTGGAAAGAGAACAATTGAGGGCTGAAATCAGCACATGGGAGAGCTCCAAGTAGCACTTTGTATTTAAAAGAAGTGTTCTGAAGATTTTCATGGTGACATGCATGGCAGCAGCATTGGAAGTATGAAAGAACAAGGTCAGAAGTGATTTCTGTGAATGAGTCATTTGAAACTGAGTGTGCATTAACTTAAGAATATTAACAAGGCCTTTTGTTATCCACACAAAAGTGTCCAGGAAAGAGATTCACTGTTCAATGTCAAACCAACACCTAGCATAAGATTTGGGTCCCTTACTTTAGACTGCCAACAAATTGGTATAATGGTTCTCAGTTCTTTAGAATAACAGTAGGTTTTTGTTGTATTCTACTTAGTTGTAGAAGATATAAAATGGCTGGCACCACAATACTTGGCATAAAAAAGGGATTCAAGGAATTTTTGCTGATACTGGATAAACAAATGGAAGAATTAATAACATAAGGAACAAGATACCGACATGTACATCTATTAGTGTTTTATTATTTTTAATATGCATGAGTGTATTTGAGCTTTTATATATATTCATATTACTTCAATCTGGTATGCAGAGTGAACTTCTAAAACTATGCTTGGTGAATTTATGTAATCAGTAAATAAAGTAATGCTTAGTCTTTTTTCTGCTTAAAAATCACATAATTTATATCCTTTTTGAAAAGTAAACTAAAATCAAATTTTCTATCTTATTAACATACTTTCAACCTATACATTTAAAAATGCCTCACTCAAAATGGAGCATCATAGGAAGAAGTTGTTACGATGAATTATTTCAAGCCATAATATATGTATATGCATCTTAATGGCAAGTCATATAAAAAATACAGTCCACATACTACAAAATGTAAAGTAGCTGGCTTCACTTTAGCACCTTTGTTGACTTGAAAACATACTTAAAGACTAACAAAAGAGGATGTATCTTAAATCTTGTTAGCTTTCTCCCCTAGTAGCATCGACCTGGACACTGAAATGTTGCTTTACCTGGTAGAAGTTTAGCGACACTAGTTTACCCCCAGTGAGTTACTTTCTGTAGACTTTCCTTTGATGCTCCAAAAATGATAATTATAATGCTAACATTTATAAACTACTGACTTTGGACTAGGCAATTTGTTAAGTACTTTACATGCAGCATCTTAACCCTCAGAAAATCCTGAAAGATAGGAATTAATTAGTGCTGAGCTTGTGCTCTTGTCCTTCTCCCTCCAAAGCCAGTACATGAAACTACTGAGCAGTTCTTCCTCTTAACTGTGTTCTCATAGCCAGCCATGCCGTTCTCACTAATAATTACTTCTTCCTGAATGGAAGAATGTCAAAAAGTGTGCCTTTGCAATTCATAAGGTTTTGTGAATTTGGATTTATTTTGAGTATGAGTCTCTACAATCTAAGAAACCATACACATGTTCATCTGAACATACGAACACTCGGAGCAAGTGGCAGAGAAGATGATTTTTTAAATGTTGCATCATGTGTTTTTGGAGTTACTCTCGAAAAATACCTCTTTTTTTTAACAAATGGTGCAATCATCATTATGGAAATCATCTTCATAATGAATGTATTATTTGACCATTTTCCCAAGTTGATATTGATTGCCCTTATTGATTACTTCTTTCAAAATCGGAAGAAGAAATAACACAGGGAACTTATGATGACAATTTCTTGTTCTGGGGCCATCTTCTGAAAATTAATAGAATCTAGGTCTATCCAAGCCAGGAAAAAATAAATTTGTATTTTTAAACTTATATTAAATAATACACGCATCTAAAAATATATGTATTATATACATGGTTTACGCATTCATTTTTCAGTTTTCTTTTACTTCCTTTTCTCTGTGGATTTGTACCAAACCATGATGTGTGCTATTATCTCATTAACCTTTCCTGGCCATTTTAAAACTAAACTTTTTTTTAATCCTCCTCCTGGAAGTCACAGCCTGTGAATAGTTTTGGCTCTTCCTGCCCATGTGTGTAATGGCTGGTCCCTTAATGATGACCTAAATAAATTGCTCTTTCTTATTCATTGTTACTACTTCTTAACCCTCTTTATTTTATTTGCTCTAGAGTATACACACGAATATATTGCAAGCTGCTTTTTTTTTTTGCCAGCTGTAAACATTTAATAACTTCCCACATAAGAAATATGTGGACTTTTTTTTCCTCTTCACTCTCTGAGTTAGTCTGTGGTCTGAATTCCACATTCTATTTTAAGGGTTTTTATTATTGGTTGCATATTGCAAGTTTAAGGCCTTTGTACACCTTTGCTCCCCCAGGAATTTAACTGTTAAACCACTTCTAGGCTCTCAGTGAACTAACACACTCCAATTGCTATATCTTATTTTTTAATCTGATTAAAAAATAAAATGTGGATATTATCTTCTATAGGAGAGTAAAAAACAGCAGTTTGGGCAGAAAAATGTAAGATAGAAATACATCTGCTAGCCGGGCGCAGTGGCGCACGCCTGTAATCCCAGCAGCTCAGGAGGCAGAGGTGGGAGGATCGCAAGGTCGAGACCCGAAGCAGTCTGCATAATTTAGTGAGACCCTGTCTCAAAAAGTAAAAAAAGTGGGCTGAGGGCGCAGCTCAGTGGCCCAGCACTTGCAGAGCATGCAGGTGTGAGGCCCTGGGTTCAACCCCCAGTACCACAAAAAAAAAAAAAAAGAAAAAAGAAAAGAAAAAAGAAAGAAAGAAAAAAGAGAAATACATGTGCTATAAAATTGTGCATTCCTTCACATATGACTGTTGCAAAGTTTATGTAAAATGATTATAAATGAAATCAACAGAAAGTACAGAGCCATTTATTTTTTAAAGTCTATACATTGCATATCAATGAACCACATATAATAGTAGAAAAACAAGCTGGGTGCCATGGTACATGCCTGCAATCCCAGTGACTCAGGAGGCAGAGGCAGGAGGATCGCAAGTTTGAGACCAGAGACAGTCTGCATAATATAGCAAGATCTTGTCTCAAAAAGTAGAAAAATGGGTTAGGGGTGCAGCTCAGTGGTATAGCACAAAGCCCTGGGTTCAACCCCCAGTACTGGAAAAAAAAAAAGTAGAAAAACAAGCGGTCTTAAGAAACCATAGTGCATCAATATTCTTTTTCATGCATATATATTATGTATTCAGCCATATCTTTAGAACCAACTGAATGAGCTAAAGAGAATAGCTCGCTCGCTCTCTCTCTCTCTCTCTCTCTCTCTCTCTCTCTCTCTCTCTCTCTCTGCATAGTGGAGGGCTGAACCCAGGGCCTCATGCATAATTCGTAAGCACTGTGCCCCTAAGCTGCACCCTAGCCTTTTCTTTATTATTATTATTTTTTAAATTGAGACAGGGACTTGCTAAATTATGCAGGCTGCCTCTGGCTTTGAACTTGTGATCCTCCTGCCTCTGCCTCCTGAATTGCTGGGATTACAGGCCTATGCACCACATCTGGCTGATATTTCTGCATCTTAATAGAGTTGTTTCTATTTTATTCCTGTTCAACTTCATCCTTTGTACCTAATGTTTAAAATCCCCACATAAAGTATTCATCCCCGGTGAAAAGCAAAGGAATAGAAGATTTGGACCCAATGTACTAACTTACCTTGCATGAAATTCACTCACACAAATTTTATTTTTGTCAATAGTATGTCAAGTAACTGGTATGAATGCTTTTTGTCTTTGACTTCACTGAATCAGCAAGGAAGCCATAGATTGTGTTGCAGTGGCTTTGGAGAAAGACATGACTTTGTATTTGTCTGGCAAATTTCCATGCGTTTCAAGAACATGCTGAAACAATCTGAGCTTTGGTTATATTACCTATAAATTGAAAATTTAAGCTGTAATGGAATTAAATGAAGCCATATAAGAAAAGTACTTAGAACATGGTATGACCTCAGTATATTTTGCAAGTGAATGCTGTTGTTCCTATATGTGTGGAGATCATGGTAATAGAGCATTATCCATAATGTATTCGACCTATTTTATAATGTTGCTGATACTGCTCATTACCTAATAATACTAAAGCTTTGGAGATAAAATGACTTAAAAATATTATTTTATATATAACACAATTATAAATATTTCTGTAAAATCTTGGCCATGAGTATATAAGCATCAAAACATGCTCATTCACATACATAGTTATTTGACTTGGAAATTTATGTTTTTAGCAATTAGAATTTGGATAGTTACATCTGAAAACATCAGTTTTGGACATGTCATCTTTTCCTAAACATATGCATAATATCAGTGCTCTGGATCCACAGCTCACTCCAGCATGTGTTTGCTATTTGGAAACTTTTTTGTAAATGGGATGGTTTCTGTGTGATTTGCCACTGGATCACAGCATTCCTCAGTGAAGAAAAACATTCAGGAGTGATCAAAAGTACAGTGAATATTTAAATTTTTTAAAATGTATTATAATAGAAGACACACTGCCATTAATCTCCCTCAATTTTTTTTCAAATTTAGATATTCACCGTATTTTTGATCACCCCATGTATATTGAGAAATAGCCTTCTTGCCTGTAATGCTATGTTCATGTTCTTATGTTTTTCTAATATTATTTCATTTCATATTTTCCATGATTCTTAATTTAAAACAAAGAACATTTGTACTCAATTTATACATGATAAAAAGCCCAAAGTCAGCACCACTAGTAAGTGGCAGAGATGTTTTTCAAACTCAAATCTTTCCAAATACAGTCTTTCCATTCTCTGTATTGATAGGACCTACCATCTGGAATGTTTAATTTCTAAGAAATATTTCTAAGTGTTTTCTCAAATACCAGATGAATGTGATGTATTCTGAATGCTCAAATCTTGTGGAACTGAGTGAAATTCATAAATAAAAAGGGAAAAAATGAAAAACAAACAACAACAAAAATAGGATCCAGCTCAGGAAGGACAGTTAAAAGTCATTGTATATATATATTTCTTTATTTTTCCCTCCATTTCTTAATTGTTTTTGTTGTTAAATGCTGTCAAGTTGGGTCAGTACTATTCCTCTAATCAGAAATTCTCGTTGGAGTTGCCTGGATAAGAATGGATTTTTGTCATGTATCAGGCGCACGCACACAGTACTGGGGTTGAACCCAGAGCCTCGCGCCTGCATGATCTGCAAGTGCTGGACCACTGAGCAGCACCCCCAGCCCACTTTTTTACTTTTTGAGACAGGGTCTGGCTAAGTTACGCGGACTGCCTCTGGTCTCAAATTTGCGATCCTCCTGCCTCCGTCTCCTGAGCTACTGGGATTACAGTTGTGCGCCACCGCACCCAGCCAGTTCTTAATTTTTTATGCAACTCTGGAAATTAGGTAGAGTATCTGTACAAAAGTGTAGGTGACTTCCTGTATGTAGAAGTGACAATTCAGTCTCATTCAGTAACTATTTTAGAGATAATGGTTTAAAATGTTAATTTCACAATAAGGTTTTTAAATCTTTTGTTTAATTTATTTTGAAGACCATTTTCTTAAAGGCAAGAAAAATAATGTGCTCCTCCATTACCTGGTGCCTATTGAATAAAGGAAGTGTACCTCATCATCAGTGTAATTCATAGTTTGGTTTTCTCCTGTGTGTGTGTGTGCGTGCGTGTGTGTGTGTGTGTGTGTGTGTGTGTGTGTGCGTGTCCCTCATATGTTCTTGTCTTTGGGTTGTGATGATTAAGGCATCATGTGACAGTCCTACCGGCCAAACTCTTGAGTAGCATTAAGACAAAAACTGTTTTCACTGTGTTTGCATCCTGAGCCAGAAGTCAGGTAGTACCTAATGGAATTTTTGTAAACAAGTAAGTGATAAAAACAATAATGTTCATGCTTAAAATTTTCCTTTTCCAGAAGAAGCTGTCTAAAGACATGAGTATATATAATTGCTGTTGTTTAATATTCTGAGCTCTCCTTGAAACCAAACCTGAATATGTAGAGCATTTCAGTTGGTAAACTGTGAAGGCTATTCATATTCATCTGCTCATTCCATCATTCACTAGTCTTACCATCTTTGGCAAATATCATAGCACCTTTCTTTTCTAGTCGGTAAGATGGGAACATTAATAATTCTTAATTCATATATTTGTTCTTAGTATCACGTTGTTGTTAGGAGCTGTCAAGTCGTTATCCAACTCATAGCGAACCTGCATACAACAGGCAAAACACTATTGTTAGTGCTTCTCTGCTGTTCATAGGGTTTTCAATGGCTGATTGTTTGTTTTTGGGAGTAAGTTGCCAGCTCCTTCTCCCAAGCCTAGAGCACCTGCTGTTCCTAGGTGGTCTTCCATTCAAGTACTAACCAGGCCTGACCCCGCTTAGCTTCTGAGATCTGACAGGATCAGATGCCATAGTAGTACAGCTACAGACTCACATGAGAATCATCATAAAATATTTACCAAAGCAGCCAGTATAGAGGAAAAAGTCAGTAAATGTTACTGGACTCTCTAGTGGGCACAGCTGTGTATGGATTGCCATTTTGTATGACATACTTCAGTCAGGATAGTCCCCAAATCCTAAATGAGGTCATTAAATATTTTATATGCAAAAAAAAATGTAATCTCCCAATGTAAATCTTTTGGGAGGATAGGAGCAAAAGCATTTTTGAATATTAATGTTTGTCACTTCATTTGGGTATATTTTGTAAATGAAGTCATTTTTATTTGTAACATTATTTGTTATTTCAAACTGTGAACTTTAGGTTCATAAATGTCTTATCTCTCTACCCAGATTTGACCTCCTTGAAGCAGTGGAACTTCTAAAAAGGAATCATAAACAGTTTGATCTTACTACTTAAAAACACACAAGGATTTAAAAATAATCTATGTATGTCTGTTAATACATTGTGTGTGTGTCTGTGTATGTAAAGACAGAGAAATGCTTGTAATCCCATCACTCAAGGCTGAGGCAGGGGGACCATGAGTTGTAGGCCAACCTGGACTATATACTAAGACCCTGTCTCAAAAACAGTATCATGTCTAGGTACATAGGGCTATATGGACAGACTAGTATAATTGCATACAATAGAATGATTTGTGAAGTGAACAGAATTAAGGATTAGAAAGCATGAGCTTACATTCTGATAATGATATTTACTTACAGACAGACCTGGAGCAATTAAATCTTTAGCTTCATTTTCTTTACCTAGACATGCACTCTCCAAAAGAATTTCATGGATTGATTAAAGTGTTCTAAGATGTGTGCTGTATATAGTATGTGTCTAGTTATTACCTTCATGTGGCTATTGAGAATTCAAATGTAACTAGTGTGTCTGAGAAACTGAATTATAAATTTTATTTAATTTATTTTGAATCTGAATAGGCACATGTGGCAAGTGGCTATTTTAGTGGACAATCTAGCTATAGAATCAAGGATGAAGGGACAATATCAATGAAACATTGTCAATGTCAGCTAAACTAAATTGCCCTGGCATAGGAGCTGTCAAGACTGTTTTCCACCATAACTGTCTTCCTTTGAAATAGTGATATTCTCCCATGATATCTTAGGATGTTAAAGTTTAAATGTATTTTCCTATATTTCTCCCAACAGATCTTGAAAACTTTAAAACCAGAACAAGAAGCACGGTGTCTGTCCGTCGAGGTCAGGGAATGGTACTCCTGTGCGGCCCACCACCCCATTCTGGAGGTACCTATAAATGCACTGACATGCGCACACTTCACTGGCTGCTATTTTTCTTGCTGAATCTTCTCCCATTTGGCACTAGCTGAGGGGACAGTGTCATTTGTAGAGATTCCCAAAGTCCCTCCATGTAGAGGAAGAGCCATTGTGAATACCTCCCATAATTAGCTTAGGAAAATATCAGGTTGTGCAAATGTTCCACCCCACTGCAATCTGCCTGGCACAAAGGAAAGACTCCTAAGTCAGTCAAAATCAGAATCCTGTTGCTTGGTAAAATAGTGTTGCTAAAACTGCTATAACTTGATTGGGTTAAGAAAAGATGGCCCTTGTTCTGGGAAAGGATCTATGAATGGTTTCTGTTCACAGCACTTCTGACACCAAGTGCATGGCTTTTTCCACAATAATAAGCAATTTTCCAACTCTCTGGACGCCAACTGGTTGTCCATTGATTCAATTCCGTTCTGATACTAACTGCTCAGAGTTAGTGTCCAGCCCACCGAATGGAGGCAGAGTTTTACAAGGCTACCCAACTTCAGGCACCAGTACTTCTTGACCTGTACTTCTGACTAGCCATGCCCTCCTTGGGTTTAGTCATTTGTTAGGATGGCTCATAGACCTAAGGGGAAACAATTCATTTACTATTCCAGTTTATGTAAAGAATGTTATAATGGATAGATATGAACAGCCAGATAAAGAGATCCAGAATGGTTCTGAGCCCAGAGGATTCTGTGTCTATGGAGTTGGGGGATGCTACTTTCCTGTCATCTGGAAGTGTTCAGTAACCCAGAAGTTCTCCAAATCCTGAAATATAGATTTTTATGGAGGTTCCATGAATGTAAACATAGTTGTAAATCATTGGCTATTGGAGCTTCAACTCAGTTCCAGCCCCTGTCCCTTCTCCAAAGGTGGAGGGTGGGTGGAGGAAGGGAGCTGAAAATTTAACTCTCTAATTATATGACTGGTTCCCCTGGAAACCATCCTCTATCCTGAAGCTATCTGGGCCCCACCAAGAGTCACCTCATTTGCATGAACTCAAGTTGTAGTTGTTATGAACAACAAAAGATGCTCCTCACACTCTGTCAATCAGGAAATTATAAGGGCTTTGTGAGTTCTGTGCCAGGAACTCAGGAAGAAAGCCAAATATGTGTTTGTTATTAATCACAAAAACATATTATCAGACCAAGAACCAAAGTTCCTTCACCACAGAATCCAAGATCGCTTTGTGGACACTCATAAAGGCTAAGTCAGTTAGGGATATGTTTGTCTGCAAACAACTGAAAATCCATATAACACAGGCTTAAGTAGATGAGAGTATGTTGTTCTCACATGAAAGATCCAAATGTACGCAGTCAAAGCTAAGACGCCTTTTCCCTCCTACCCCCCAACTCCCATGTGCTAAGAATGAGCCCAGAACCTTGCATATGCTAACAAGTGCTCTACTACTGAGCTACAACACCACCCCCTAGCACAGCTTGTTAAGAATGTCTTTCAGGAGTCAAGCTGGTTGTTCCATCCCTCTCTGGTGCCCTTCAGTGTGTGGAATAGCTAAGACATGAGGTCTGTGTTCCAAACTGGAAGAAGTGAAAAGAACTAATAGGAAAGGCAAGAATTTTTCTGCCCATCAACTTATCTTTGTTATGGAAGGTTTGCTTTGCCTAGGGACTTTCTCCACATTCCATTAATTACCGCAGTGGTAAAGGAAAATGAGAACTCAGGTATTTTATGCAGATACTTCATGCCACAAAAAACACTATGATCTTATTAATAGGTAAAAATGTGGAGAGATGTTATGTAGATAATTTGCAGTGCCTATGAAAAGGACCAAGGATGACCAAAGAGCAAATATGTTGTTGTTAGGTGCCGTCGAGTTGATTCTAACTCATAGCAACCCTATGTACAGCAGATAGAAACATTTTTCGATTCTGTGCCAGGCACACAATCTTATCTATGTTTAAGCCCATTGTTGCAGACACTGTGTCAACCCATCTGGTGGAGGGTTTTCCTTTTTTTTTTTTCCTGACCTGCCACTCTGCCAAACATTATATCTTTCTCCAGGGATTGGTCTCTCTTGACTACATGTCTGAAATATGTAAGATGCAGTCTAACCATCCTTGCTTCCAAGGAGCACTCTGGTTGCACTTCTTCTAGGACAGATCTGTTGGTTCTTTTGGCGTCCATGGTATATTCAATAGTCATCTCCAGCGCCATAATTCAAAAGTATCAAAGCCTACGGCGCCTCGTATTCCCAGGCTATCTCCCATCCAAGTACTAACCAGGCCTGACCCTGCTTAGCTTCTGAGATCTGATGGGATCAGATGCCACAGTGGTACGGCTTCAGGCTTCTGAAGAGCAAATATAACTGCTCATAAATGGTTCAGTATTGTGGAGGTTTGTTGTCATTGTTGTTAGGTGCCCTCAAGTCGTGTCTGACTCATAGTGACCCTCCTAGGGTTTTCAATGGATGATTGTTTTGGGATTGCCTTGGGAGTGGATTGCCACGTCCTTCTCCCATTTCTGGGGTACTGGGAATCAAACTCAGGACCCCAGAGACTGCAGAGCAGCGCTCTACCAACTGAGCTAAATCCCAGTCCTCATGGAGGTTTGGTAAGTAATATTTGTTAGGATTCCATATAGGTTTGCAATGGCAAGATTGATAAGCTCCACTCTTGTTAATTAAGGATGACATTGAGTTTAATATCTGCTATCATAGTTCCTTCGTTTTCTATTTGTCTTTATACATGATTAAAAGAGCAAACATTTCAAATTTAGAATTTGAAAAACATCCTTTCATTTTTGTCCTATTTTCAAAAGTTGTAACTTTTCCTTTTTCATCTAATGTCACATCTCACAGTTCCAAGAGAAAATAACAATTTCCAAAATAGTTAAAAAAGCTTGTACTTTAAGCACAATGTATGTGAAGACAGGTGCAAGAGGCAGGCACCCCTCAAACCTGGATTGTTGTTGGTGATAGGCGTCCTCAAGTCAGGTCCAACTCATAGCAAGCATCATAAGAGTTTCAGTGGCTGGTTGTTTCAGGATTGCTTCCGGAGTAGGTTGCCACATCCTTCTCCCATAAGTCTGGAAGAAGGACATGGAATTATAAAGAATTCTGGCCCTTAAAGACTAGCACAGAATCCAAATGGGATTTTTGGGGTTTGTGTTTAGGAAGTGGGTTTATTTTTTAGGAATTCATTTTCCCTTCAAGTTCATTTCAAAAGCACTAAATTTGGAATCCAGATATGAGTTCTGATCCTGGTTGTGTTTTAAACCATTATTTCAAATAGGACAAATATCTTCATATCTATATGCCTAAAATTGGGCAGATGTCATCACCCCTCAGTGCCTCACTCCACCTATTTAGTAAGTGAAGATATTAAAAGCATACTTTTAGATCTCTTTTAATCCTAACCTTACGTAATTATAATTCAACAAAGGCTAATGATCTTTATCAAGTATCTTTGCATTATTGAAGACCTGTCCTTTATATGAAGAAACCACTTAACCATAGACATATATTTTTATTCAAGTGAAATTTACTCAGACTAACACTTCTTTTCTAGATATGAAATCTGATCAAAATAAAAATTGAAGATTTTTGCTAATTTCTTTTATATGCTACCTACACAGCATTTAGCCTTTGTACCATGGCAGCGACTCTAACAATTAATCTTGGAGGTAAGTTTTAAAAGTCCCACTCCTCTCTAGTATAATGATAGCTTCAGGAAAGGTAAAAAACATGAAGTGAGAATGCACTGCTACACTATGAAGTAACTGTCTCCTTTTCCCTTCCCACAGAGAAATTTATTAAAAATTTCCATAGGCATATACCGAAATGCGCTTCTCTCTGCTGGTAGCAGTCAGTGACTCTGAAACCCAGTTCCCTGTGCTGTGCTGACAATCCTGGCAGTCTTGATGGTGAAAGACAAGGAAATAAATATTCTCATTATGGACTTTATTAGAAACCATGTGTACAGTAACATATGAGCAAGTCAGGCACAGCAAGAAATTTTTCAGGAAAATAACAAAAGAGAATCATCAAGGCTATAAGAGAGCAGCTCAGACATTCATCAGTTTGGGACAGTGGAGTCAATGATTATCTGATGAAATCCCTTCAGTGACTCAAAAACCTCCAAAGTAAACTTTACAGTAGTGATTTCCTCATTCCTTTTCCAGACTGCAAATCACCTAAAAGCTGGTCGAATCATTGTTTGCTACTGGACATACTGAGCATTTTAGACTCAGCATATGGTATCCCAGTCTCAATTATAACAGAGCAGCAGAGGGAAGGAAATGAGTCCGCCTTTTATTATACCAGTGGGGTACTCAGTAATGGCATAAAATCCATTGTCAGGGATGCTACATGTCTGTCTCAAAACCCCTGTTTTGTCAGACCTTCTTAGGGTAACATAGAAATGAGCAGCAATTAATCTATTTTGAAAAGCAGGTGTTTCCAGCATTCTAACAGTCCTTGTGTGTTGCATTTTTTTCCTTCCCTTGGTCTATATGTGTACATTCAGGTGCAATGGTATAGTATAGATTTTTACTATTAAATGTTGATACAGACTCAAAAAAAAGAAAGAAAGAGAGAGAGAAGAAGAAGGAAAGAAAGGAAGGAAGGATGAAAGGAAGGAAGGAAGGAAGGAAGGAAGGAAGGAAGGAAGGAAGGAAGGGAAGGAAGGAAGGGAGGGAGGGAGGGAGGGAAATCATTCTGATGGACTCATGTTCCTGGGATGCCTTCATATTAGAAAAAGAGATTGTCAAGTTCCAGAATGTTCAGTTTGCTTTCCACCAACTCCGTCGTCATTTAGCACCAGGAATTCATAACCTTTAGCCAAGCTCTCATTAAATAGGAACAGAACCAAGGTACCTTGACATTATTCTTTTCTAGGTACTTACATTGCCAGATTATTCATCATTGAAATCTTTGCAAACTATTCATCAAGGGAGGCTTTTACTCATAATTTCGTTTCATATGTCGCCAAGATACTCACCACTCAAAAGGTGGTCCTTGGACTACCAGCAGCAATCTCACCTAGGAATCTGTTAAAAAGACAGAATCTCAGACTCAGGGCTAAATGAGTCGTATCTTGTTCTTAATAAGACCTCCCCGTAATGATATGCACATTGAAGTTTGAGAAGCCCCGAACACTATCTGTGGTTCCCCAATGCACACCATCTCTGGCCAGTGTTGGACAGGCCACATTAGAATTATTGGAGCTAACCCATTAAAGCCATAAGGTGGCCTGCCTTTTCCTAAGGATATTCTGATTCCATAGATCTAGGGTGGGGTCCCTGATGTATTGTTTTGCAAAACTCCAGTTGACTCTGAGATAGCACTGGGTTTAAGATCCACTGGCTTTGATCACTCTTCTCAAAGCCAGCCTAGGTCCATCCCTGCTCAGGAGGAGCGCTTTTGTCTCCATATCACACAAGCAGAAGCACTGAACATTCCTTCTGTCAAATTTATGTTTAAAAGAACTTAAAATAAATTACATAATCTCCTTAAGCTTTACCTTTGACTTCCTATGTTTTTGTGATTGTACATAAGGGAAACCACTAAGTAAGAAAAGAGTAGCTTTTCTGAGGTGTTCATATTCACAAGTAGAATTTGACATTTGGCCAGATTTTACTAAATTATTGTTAATAAAAGTATAGATTCTTAGAGTATATAAAAATAAAGAAAACTACCTGATTTTAATTCTGAGATTATTTTCATTGTTATGGGTTTTAGAGAAACTACCTAGAATTTTCTTTGTTAGGTGCTTTGACACAGAACACAGAACCCATTAAAATTGGATTTCATTCCCAGGACATCTGATCCAGAGGCCTTATGACTGAGCATCTGTAGCATTCCTTACGGTGTTTATAATGCTTTAGTTTACATTATATTATCCCTTGATGCTCACAATAATCCTATAAGAAGTAAGGAAATGTGTTTCAAAGATAAGGGGATCGAAGCAAAGAGATTATGTGAGGGCACGTGCTAATAAATGGCAGGGTCAAGAATTACTATAGCTTTGGACATGAACTCTTTTTGCAAATAGTAGAGAAGAGTAGATATATGTATTTTCCACTTTATGCCAGTGGGTCTTTGGTTCCCAGCCCAAGTCAATTAAATCTGAATTTCTTGGGGTGGAGATCCTCTCTGGCATCATTGGTAGTTTTTAAAATGCCATAGGTGATTCTAATATGCAGTCAGCCTGGAAAATTTGCATCCCTAACAAAAAATCAAGTAAGTCTTGTCCCAAAAAAGGTCTCTATTTTCAAACCTCTTTCCATAAGTTTGATTTGATCTGAGTGGATCCATTCAGATTATAATGAGAGCCCTAAAAGACTCAATCATGCCTTCCCATGGCATGCTTATTTCAAATGGACCATTTGGTCCTCACTACAGGACAGAGGTAAAAGTGAAAATAGGATGCCCACATTGCACTCCTAGCTCTCCTATTAACCTACTATGTGGTCTTGGACCAATTAGGCAATTTTTCTGAGCCCAATTTCCTTATCTGACTTCTCTTTCTATTGTCCCACACCTACTCAGCTTTCAGCATCAAGATGTCACCTTCAGGATCAGACTCAAACTATGCTAACAGGTCACCCAGCCAGGACTAATTACAGTGCTAAAATTTAGTATCCTCTATGCCCAGAATGAGGGCTGGGATTTAGCATAGTTGGTAGAGTGCCGCTCTGTAGTCTCTGAGGTCCCGAGTTTGAGTTCCAGCACCACAAAAATGGGAGAAGGATGTGGCAACCCACTCCCGAGGCAATCCCGGTACAATCAGCCATTGAAAACCCTATGAGGGTCGCTATGAGTTGGACATGACTCGATGGCACCTAACAACAACAACAACAACAATGCCCAGAATAATCCTCATGACTTCCACATTGTAATCAAGCTATGAATACTGCCTAACTTCCTCACCCCCACTATACCTTGTTCCCATTACTGTCCTCAAACTGACTCCCACTGTTTACCACTTCTATATAACTTTAGATTTTTAGTCATATCCTTAGCTGCTGTAAATACCAGCTCATTCCATTATAGTCGAGACTCTTGGCTCTTATCTTTATCTCTCACCTAAAGAAGTACCAGTTCCCATTTGAAACCTACTCCAGATTTAAACAGTAAATTGCTATCCTTTGGATTCTAAGTATTGCTGATATCTAAGATGCCTAGTTACTGAGACTTAACTATCATATAAACCCCCCTTGGATTAACATCAGCCTGGTTTGGTCCCAAATTTCACACCTTGTGATTTGGCCAACTGGCCACCTTCGTCAAGAAGGAGTCTCTCTAGTTCCAGCTTACTCTTAACTTTCTCTTAGTGACCTTTCAGTCTACATTTTCTTCTCCATATCTTTGCTCCCATCATAACTCTGAAATCCCCCCACAGTATTAAGTTTGTTATTGTTGTTAGGTGCTGTTGAGTCAGGTCTGACTCGTAGTGACCCTATGTACAACAGAACAAAACACTCCCCAACACTATGCCATGCCTGGTACTATTGTCACTGCTTCTCTGCTATTCACAGGATTTTCAATGGCTGATTGTATTTTGGGAATGGGCTGCCAGATCCTTCTCCCAAGCCTATAGCACTTGATATTTCCAGGTGGTCTCCCATCTTAGTACTAAGGAGATCTGACACTGCTCAGCTTCCAGAATCTGATAAGATGGAATGCCAATGTGGCATGGCCATATGCTACAGGATTAAGCTAGCTGAATGAAATTTATCTTTGTCCTGTAACCCTTTCAAATGTGTTATGAGGATGAAAAGATAAACATGGATGAAAGGATAAATATGACAGCAATATGTGCAATTAAAACTTCCAAGCATGATTTCATTAATCAAGCTTGGTTTTGTTATTTTCATTTACTTAAGCTTCAAATCAAAGTTAGATTAGAACACTGCTTTTCTTTGGAAATACATGATTCTTGATTTACCTTCATGCAGTAACTCTTAAGTAGGCAGATATCTTTCAGGTATATCTCCTAAAAGATTCATCTAGGATTTACATCTGTTATTAATATGAACTAGTCTTGTTCTGTTGTTGGGGTTTTATTAACATGCCAATGTAGTCATTCTTCTAACATTTGAAAATTGCTCTTAAAGATTCCAAATGACAACTGAGGAAAACCTTACCAGGAGCCTTCTGCAAGCTGAGCCTTACATAATACTTTATGTGTGAATTTTCTTTAGTGTGTACAATATGTGTCTGGGCTCCATTTCATTTCTTTACGAGAAATAGGGTAATAAGCCATCATTGGAGGAGGCAAGATTTTTGAAATGTTGCTGAAATAATGATGAGTTATCTATTTATTTTTTAATGGACTGAAGAATGTTGTCTTCGGCTTGTTTTCTATAAGTTTAAAATAAGCACAATGAGCTGGGCTTGTAGCTTAGTGGCAGAGTGCTTGCCTAGCATGCTTGAGGCCCTGAGTTTTTAATGGTGTTTATAATGCTTTAGTTTACATTATATAACCTGCTTCTTGAGGAAGGTGGCTAATTGTCCCCATTATACACACACCAAAAAAAAAAATTAAAATAATGACTATGAAGTTAACAATCAATTGTCATGAAAAACTGTAAGAATACACTTGAAGGATTGAGTGGTGTTCTTTTTCTGGTCATAATGGAATCATGGCTAAATGTGTATATGGAAATGAAGGAAGAGACAGTGCTCCACTTCAGTTGTCTCATTATGTGTGTGTTTTTAATGGGGGAAGGTGCTCAGATACAGTTCTAACTTGAAAAACATTTAAATAACAAATGAAAAAAATAGTCTTATCATCTTGAGTCTCCATTGCTTGGCCACCTCTGACTTAGCTGCTGCCCATTTAATGTCACCTTTGCAGCAACTTCCCTTAGAGGTACCTTATCTCCTGCAAATAATTTTAAAATCTCCAGTGTCCAGTAATTTAAGACAGACCCCATTGGAGATAAATGCTTTAGAAGACATTCTCCCATCATTGAGGAAAAAATTAGGTTCTTGTCATGTGGACTTGGAACCATGGGAATGAGACTGAAGTACTTCTACTGTACCATCCATCAAAAAATGTTGGAGATCAGTCATACTTAAGTAAAACCATTATTTATAGTATAATTTCTATGGAAGATGTATGCTCAGTTTCACTTCTTCTTCTTCTGCGTTGTTGTTGTTATTGTTGTTGTTGTTGTTGTTGTTGTACTGAGGGTTGAACCCAGGGCCTTGCGCTTGCATGCTTTGCAAGTGCTGGACCACTGAGCTGGACCCCAGCCCCCCCCTTTTTTTTTTTACTTTTTCTGACAGGGTCTTGCTAAGTTACACAGATTGCCTCTGGTCTCGAATTTGTGAACCCCTTGCCTCTGCCTCCGGAGCTGCTGGGATTACAGGTGTTCACCACCATGCCTGGCGCCAGTTTCACTTCTTAATGAAGGAACTTTATTCCCTTATATAGATAACTCTGTCAATTCAATGAGGCAAAGCTAGAATTTAGTTAGGGATAGGTTAACATAAGACATAAGATAGACATAGCATCAGAAACGTAAGATATCATCTCTAAAATTGGATGTTAAGTATTTGTAAAGAAATCTTGTTTGATGTCCCTTGACTTTACCATGTTCCTTTGAAACATATGAACCTGGACTGTTTTATCTGAAATGTAATCAGTTAATTGTTCCTTTTCTTCTGTTCCCAGTTTGCCAATCAGAGGAGGCTATAGTACATTAGAGATTTAATCAGCATAGAGTAATGTGAAACAGTTTGCAAGGTAATGCCTTTCTGCATTCATTAAGCTTTCTCATTCACCCATTGAGCAGAAAAAAAAAAAGAACAGTCACATTGATCAGGGAATATTTGTCATAAATTATTTGACCCAAATGGCATATGGAGTGTTTCATGTTTAGTAGGACGGGCCACTGGGAGTGCTTGTCCTTATCACACCTAATATAGGCTCCTTTTCTCACAATCATGAGATCATTTAGCTCAAAGAAGGAAATAGGCAAAAGAAGCAAAGTGGGGGAGTTTGATGTCTTGCATGTCTAGAAGAACAACTTGCTTCTCCCCTGTCAGATAAGACAAGAAGAAATTAGGTGAATATTCTTAATGTCAGTTCTCTCTAAAATTGGTTAAGTGTATTCTTTGATGCTACTGACAAACTCTTTGGCTTTGAATTTTCCTACCAAATCTTTTTAAAGCAACTTGACTGTTTGATGATTATATTTTTGAATGTCTGTGTGTTGACAGTGATACACTTAGGAGAAGGAAAAAAAAAGTTTGTCAAAGTAACAGACATTCCCTGGTCATAGAATAACTCTAGGCCTTATAGAATTAACCCTCTAATGTCTTAAATTAATGTGTACAGATAATTGCTGGCCTGGTTTATAAGAAGAATGGTAGCTGCATACTTTCTCTTTTTTATTGGAAAATTTTAATGTACACCTTAATGTTATTCATTCTGACATGCTTTTCACTGTAACATTTCCATATATGCATTTTGATGAACATTATTCATATAGGTTACCCCTTACCCTCCCCTATGCTTCCCCCCCTCCCCCCCTCCCCATCTAAGTCTTTTCTAACTTTTACTTGGTAATATTTTTCTATATGTCCTTGGGTTCCAGTTCTGTTTAAGACAGAAACTTTTCCTGTAGTGGTCTTTGTTTTTATCTTGTTAGAACAATTACAAGTAGCTGCATACTTTCTACCTTAATTCTTCTTTTAGTTGTAGTAAGAAAGAGGGTTAAATTGTTATTGCAATTTAGCAAGCTCAAGGCCACAGAACTTAGATGGTGACACATCTACTTTAATAAACAGCAGTTAATTCAGTCTTCTTTTGTTCAATAGGCTAAATGGACCTTTTAGTTTAAAAAATGCATAAATAAATTTCAATAAATTATTTCTCAGCTCTCAAATTATTTTTCAGCCAGGTGTCATGGCATACACTCTTAATCCCAGCACCTTGAGAGGCTGAGGCAGGAAGATTGCAAGTTTGAGGCCAGAGGCAGCCTGCACAACTCAGTGAGACCTCGCCTCAAAATAAAAACTAAAAAAAGGGCTGGGGGCACAGGTCAGTGGAAGAGCATTTGCCTAGCATGTGTGAGGCCCTGGGTTAAACCCTCCAGTACCAAAAGAAAAAAAAAAAAAGAAAACAGAAGGAAACTATTTTCCTATCTCTTCCTTTCCTTTTTTGCTTTTGTGCAATATTTATATGTACTTTATTTGGCAGAAACTAAGGATTCTAATTAAATAATGATGCCCCAAGTTACCCAACTTCTCTCTTGCCAATTACTCTATACTTACTTTAATAATATGTGCTATGAAAGTGTGGTTGTGGATATATAGACTTAAGTTTAACGTAGGAACATTTCTACTTTCTTCGTCTACATCTCCACCCCTCAAAATCAGAGAGATTATTTCCAAGTTTGATGCTGAGAATTGGAGTCCCCTTGATCAGTTAGAGTAAGGGCCAAACATGTTAGTACCAAAAGGAAATGACATTTGGAAAGTGAGATTTGATCCATAAAGCTAAATGATCAGCAGACTGTGATCACTCCACAAAGCTCAATTGCATGTAGAGCTCTCGCTTATGGAGTTTTCCTGCCCTAGAGAGCAGTGAGAGATGATACTGTGTTGGAACACAGGTACTTGTTGGGACATGAGGAGTTGGGAGATGTGAAAAACATATTATACATCCAGTAGTGCACTCCCAGGGATATACCCAGCGAGAACAGAACAAATGATCAACACTGATCTTTCAATGACATGAACCTGACTGAGCATTTCATAAATAACCCCATGGACAATCACTGTGGGATATGTGGGAACTTTTCTTCTTTTAATGCTTGCTGGAAATACACCCTATGACACTCATGTTTTCAGCTGAAAAAAGAAAGGAGCAGTTCTCTGGATATATTTTCAGCAATGAATTGATATTTTGCTAGGTCATTGCATCAAGATGTTACATTGAATTAAGCAGGATAATGGTGCAGTACATACACTGAGGAATGCAGGCTCAGTCTTGGAAATTTAGAAATAGACTCTGGTGTATGACTCCCTTTGGATATATTCCCAGTAGTGATGTAACTGGATCATATGGAAGTTCTATTTTTAGTTTCCTGAGGTATCTCCATATTGATTTCCAACATGGTTGAGCCAATTTACAGCCCCACCAATAGTATAAGAGTGTTTCCTTTGTCCACAACCTTGCCAACATTTGTTGTTATTTGTTTTATTGATCTTGGCCATTCTTACTGGAGTAAGGTGGAATGTCAGAGTTGTTTTGATTTGCATTTCCCTAATGGCTAGGGATATTAAGCATTTTTTTCATGTGTTTCATGACCTTACGAACTTCTTCATTTGAGAACTATCTGTTCAGTTCCTTTGACCACTTGTGTATCAGATTATTTGTTGTCTTGGGAGTTGCTTTCTTGAGTTCTTTGTAAATTCTGGAAATTAGTACTCTGTCACATGTGTAAGATGTGAAGATTTTCTCCCATTCAGTGGGGTCTTCCTTAACTCTGTTGATTGTTTCTTTCGCTGTACAGAAACTTTTTAATTTCATGTAATCCCATTTATCTATTCTTGTTGCAATTTCCCAAGTCTTTCTATCACAGAGACACCAGCATCTCCATATTCAATGCAGCACTCTTCACAATAGCAAGGATATTGAATCAACCAAAGTGTCCATCAAAAAAGAATGGATAAAAAAATTATGGTACATATACATAATGGAATACTACTCAGCAATTAACAAATGAAATAATGTCATTTGCATCAAAATGTTTGGAATTGGAGGACATCATCTTAAGTGAACAAACACAAGCCCAAAAAGAAAAATACCATATGTTCTCACTCATATGTGAGTGCTGAATCAAACTGAAAGGAAGGAAAAAATCCTATTCATAAATTAAAACATTAAAAAATGCATAATTAAACTTAGTGTGGAAGGGATAATTTAAGGAGTGGAAAGAAGGAGGGAGGGATCTAGCAGAGGGAAGTGAAGACTGGAGAAGATGGGAGGGGGAGGAGGGTCAATGAGAAGGGATGAAGGAGGAGAGGTCAATCTCAATGTAAACAGCATAACTTCATGAAAATGTTGGAAAAACAGGGAAAGAAAGAAAAAAATAAAACCTACTAGAATAGCTAAAGTAAAAAATAGTAATAATACCAAATGTTGGCAATAATGCAAACAGACTTGATCACTCATGTAATACTGCTGAGAATGTAAAAAGGTAGATCACTATAAAAAATAGTTTGGACTTATATCAAAATCAGGATGCACATATATAGATAAGTATTCTCACAAAAAGACATGCAAGTAGAAAGGAGACCATTGGTGAAGAGGATGAGGAAGGGAGAGAAAGGTCATGAGCGCATAAGAGGGAAGTTACTTGAGCAATGTACAGTGAAATGCATATATTGTTGTTGTTAGGTGCTGTGGAGTAGGTGTCTGATTCATAGCGATCCTATGTACAACAGATAAAACACTATTATCAGTGCTTATCTGCTATTCATAGGGTTTTCTGTGGTGGATTGATTTTGGGGAGTTACTGGGTTACTGGGATTTTGGGTTACTGGGTCCTTCTCCCAAGTCTACAGTATTTGGTGTTCCCAGGCAGTCTCCTATTTAAGCACTAACCAGGCCCAACCCTGCTTAGCTTCCAAGATCTGAGGGGATCAGACACCACAGTGGAAATGTCATAAAGAGACCTATTAAGTTGTTGTTGTTGATGTTGTTAAGTGCTGTAGAGTCGGTATCCGACTCATAGCGACCCTCTGTACAACAGGGGAAACACTATTGTCAGTGCTTCTCTGCTGTTCATAGGGTTTTCAATGGCAGATTGATTTTTGGGAGGGCGTTGCCAGGTCCTTCTCCCAAATTAAGTTATAAATTAAAAATTACTAATAAAAAGGGAAAAGAAAGAAAGAAAGAAAGAAAGAAAGACAGACAGACAGACAGACAGAGAGACAGACAGACAGACTCTGGTTAGGTGTTGAGAAATTAAAGAGTTGGAAAATGGAATATTTACCATGGTCAGAGATCTTGCTCTTGTGAATCTTAGGCACAACTAAGAAGAAATTGACCATTCATCTGATAGATACATATTTTTAACTTTCTCAGTTCAGTTTTTAGGCACTGAGGAAGAAAACTATTGGAGTTGACAAAATTAAAGATGAAAGAAAGCTGTCCATTTGGGCAAGAAAAGTTCCCTCTTGCACACAAAGGAATAGATTGTGGCATTTTGTCTAAGAGTAGGATTAAATCTTCTGATTCTGAACAGATTCTGATTCTGATTCAGAACACTGATTTAAAAGAAAATGATTTAATTAGATGGCTGCATTCCTATCAAGGAGGGACTCAGATTGACCTCAGCTGGTAGTGTGCTTACTCTGTGTGCTATGAGGCCCTGCATTTGATCCCCTGCACCACAAAATGGAAGAAAGACCTGATAGCCCACTCCTGAAACAATCCTGAAACAATCAGCCATTGAAAAGCCTATGAACAGCACAGAAGCACTAACATAGTACTGGGCGTGCCCAAGTGTTGGGTAGTGCTTTGTTCTGTGGTACATAGAGTTGCTAGGCGTCAGATGGGACTTCAGGGCACTTAAAAACAACATAGTTAGGGAGCATACAAAATTTGGATGGAAAACTTTTGATCAGTCAAGCTGATTTATGTTTATCATGTTCACTTATGAAATTGATATTTATAGATTTATATAATAAATATAAGACTCCAAATGAAGTGTACTAGATATACAGAGAGACCAGACCTGCATTATGAACTAAAAGAAATGTCAGGTTTTTAACTCAGAGGCTTATTTGAGGAAGTGTCATGATATCTTAGGTAGATTCTGGCTGTTAACCAAACAACAGGCAGCCATTTTATAATGAGCCAGGAAAACTCTTCCCTTCCCTGGCTATAACACATACTCTTTTTCTCTCATCAGCTGGTTTCAGGTTTGCACATTATCATAATCTTCACTGTCAAAATTAACCCCTGGAAAGGAATTGTGTTCTAACAGCATGCTATAGGAATTCATGAAGCCATATGGCAGGCACACCTAGAAATATAGTTGGAATTGATAATGTAGCATTTCAGAAATGCCTGAAGAATCTTGGTTTTGTGAAGTTATTTGGCGTTTAAACACTTTCTCAGTCTTTCAGACTAACACATACACTAGGGACCACTTGGGAAATGCCAAGATTCTTCAATTGTGAGTGAAGCCCAATTCTTAAAATTTCACAAACCAGGGTTTGTCTTTTGCAAAATAATAGTTTTTTAAAAACATGAGCTGGGTGTGGTGGCACACTCTTGTAATCCCAGCGACTCAGGAGGCAGAGGCAGGAGGATCGCAAGTTCCAGACCACAGGCAGTCTGTGTAATTTAGCGAGACCCTGTCTCAAAAAGTAAAAAATAGGCTAGGGGTGCAGCTCAATGGTACAGCACTTGCAAAGTATGCAAGCAGGAGGCCCTGGGTCCAACCCCCAGTATTGAAAAAAAAAAAAGGCAGTTCACTTAAGTACTTAAGTATCATATTTCTTCCATTTGTGGTTTCTACTGGCTGCAAAATCAAGCTGCTATGACAGACCTTTGAGTCAGTTTATAAACATGAGGAAGATGGTTCTGTATCTTCGTCCGGGCTGGTCTTGCTACCTTGCAAATTTGTTCACTGTATCTGCAAGCCAGAACTCCTTCTAAATTTAGTTTACTTCAGTTCTAATGGGTTCTAGTGGAGTATGTAAGTTAGAATTTCAAGTCTGAAGAGAATAGATTGCATTAAAAAGTAAAAATATGAGGCTTTGACAGAAGTGATCTGATAACAGACCTTGTAGTCGACACAGAAGATACAGGAGTTAGCAAAAGCAAAATGGTCCCTCCTGCCTTGTGGCCTCCAGATCTGCTATGGAGTAAGAGGGTAACTGAACAGTCACACTGAAATGGGTGTGCTTGGCTGGGCAGTGAGTGAGAAGAAGATGGGATTCAATTGCCATGTGAAATAGAAGAACGTGATATAAACTGGGACACCAGAAAAAACTCCATTAAGGTATTTCTGGAGTTTAAATCTAATGGATAAAAGTATAGAAGGGAAAGAATAGACAGGGCAACAGCACCTAAGTCTGGAGCAGGAGGTTGTCCGAAGAGGCTAACATAGGATCATGGGTAGGAATCGGGAGAAAAGTGTTAGTGGTTTACTCTAATAATAGAATATGAAGCAATGGAAAATTCTATCTTGGTTTCTCAGAATCTTACCAAACTAGTAATAGCTGGACACCAATAGGTTGGGAACAGAACATGGCCATCAAATTGCCACAAACATAAAATCTAAAATAGGGACTCTGGGAATCCTGTGCAATGAGTTTGAATAAATAAAGGAATACATTCATTTACAATGGTGAACCCAAGACCTAGGCAAGATCACAACCAACATTCATAAACAGCATTAAATAAAAAATCTACTCCATCATGGTGACTTGGAAAATATTCAATGATGAAAAAGGTTGAAGGAGGAGGGACATGTGAGACATTGCCTAAGGATGCAAAACAAAACAAAAATGCATGTGAAAGGCATGTTGTAAGAAAATACAAGAAAATTGAAGGATGCATCTCTGTTGTGTACAAATACAAGAAAACATGGACTCTGTGAAACAAAGATGCTAATGTAAGAAGCTGCCTCTAATACCAAATGAAATTGAAAGAGCTGGAAAAGATTAGAAAGATTTAAAATCTGTAGGAAAAAGTCAAAATGAATATTGTAGAAAATTGAATTAGTGATAAGCATGACTAACTAAATGTTTTTATTTTCATTATTACTATTATTGTTTTTTGCAGTACTGAGGGGTTGAACCCAGGGCCTCACACATGCTTTTACAAGTGTTCTACCACTAAGGTATACCTCCAGCCCACTTTTGACTTTTTATTTTGAGATAGGGAGGGTCTTGCTAAGTTGTGCAGACTGCCTCTGGCATCAAGCTTGCAATCTTCTTCCACCTTCCAAGTCTCTGAGATTACAGGTGTGCACCACCCCACCCAGCCTCAAGAAGTTTTTATAAAGAATGCAAAATGAAAATGTAATGATCCAGACATTCCATAAATATGAAAATTAGGGAGTATAGTTCTAATTTATATGTAATCACTGTAATTGATTAAGATATACACTCAGTGGATACAGATTGTTGTATTATTTAATAGCATGACATACTTACCATTACTATTTAGCTCATCAACCTTTGAATAGTAAAAGCATACTGAACTTTTTCCTCTTGAAGAAAGTAAATTTTAACAATTAGAAAAAATAAAGATCTAGGTAGAAATGTAAATGAGATGTGTACCTTCCAAGTTGTTGGAGACAATAAAATCAAACAAAATGTGAGCTGGAGACATAGCTCAGTGGTAAAGTGCCTGTCTAATATGTACAAAGTCTTGGGTTCAGTCCTCAGTACTGTGAAATATATTGCATTCTTTTAGACCAAAAGTAAGGATAAGCAAAATAGAATAAATGAAAAAATATACAGAAAAATTAGATAGCAGTATATAGTTTATGACAAAATATAAAAAGGTTTAACTTCCATATTAAACATCATAACCTCAGACTTAAAAATGTGTGATCTAACCAATAGATGATGACATAAAATATCTATTCTACTAATAGATTTTTTTAAATGATAAAATTTATGAATTTTAGATCAAGTATTATTCAGGTATAAAAATACAGAATTGTGTGAAGGTAATTTTTTATTAAAATATCCCAACCACAGTGAAGACATTCCATCTGTATTATTTTAAACACCATAAAACAGAGTCAAGTAGTCAAGTTACAACTTTAGTAATACAAAGAGAAATTACTGGAGCATATTTGTTATTTAATTTGATCAGTCAAGTAAATAAAAAATAAGGGTGTGGTGGCGCACGTCTGTAATCCCAGTGGCTTGGGAGGCGGAGCCAGGAGGATTGCAAGTTCGAGACCAGAGGAAGTCTATGTAATTTAGCGAAACCCTGTCTCAGGAAGTAAGGAAAAAAAATAAAAGGGCTGGGGGTGCAGCTCAGTGGTCCAGCACTTGCAAAGCATGCAGGCCTGAGGCCCTGTGATCAACCCCCAGTACCACAAAAAACAAAAAAATTAAATAAATAAATAAATAAACACACATGCGTACATATGTTTGTGCCCTTTTTTGCATGTTTGTGGTACTGGAACTTGAACCTTGGTCCCTGCATGCGATAGACAAACACTGTCCTACTGAACTACATCCTCAGTCTTATTTATGTACTTTCTTTTCAAGTGTCTCTGTAATTCTTACTTTAATTGATTTCCTACTAAGTCAATAAATAAACAAACAAAATTTAAATTGTACAGGTCAGGATTTATTTTCTGCCGTAATGCAATTAAATAAGAAATTAGTTACAGATCAGTTTCATACAACAACACTACACATTGAAAAAAATCAAGCCATGTAAATGTCAACTCACGTTTCTAATATCTAAGGATATTAGAAAAAATAATATAGAGAGAAAATAAAAAATAAAACCATAATTATGTTTCAAAATTAAAGAAATGAGAACAAATATAGTATACTTACAGAAGTTATGAAAAGTATACTCTGAAGAAAATTAATATGCTTAAATTCATTATTAAAAAAATTCTGGAAATCAAAAACAATAACTTAATTACTTGGCTCATGAAGTTTTTTTCAAAAAGAAACAATACAATCAAATGAGAAATGGAGAAAAGGAAGATAAAATGTAAGTTTACTGATTTAGAAAATAGAAAATAGCACACCTGAGACATTCAAGAGAAACTTTGAGAGAAAAAATTTTAAAAATAGATATTTTTCTCCAAATCTAATCCAAACACAAGAGAAATACACATATATAAAGTTAGAAATTAAAAAGAACAATTTTACATAAAAGATTTTAAATCTTAAGAGAAACTACATAGAAGTCTATGATCATTTGAACATCTAGATGAAATGAACAATCTACTGAGAATATGAAAGTAACAAAATAGAACCAAGAAAATTCAGAAAATTTGAATAGACTAATTATCATGGAAGGAATTGAAAGTTGTCAAGAATTACTTTCCCCAAGTGCTCTGGAATAGACATTTTATAAGAAAAATCTTTCAAACCTTTAAGGTAATTCCCCTGCCAAATAATTTGTGTCAGAGCAAAGACAAGATGAAAAAGATAAGACAAAGGTTTATCTTATGAAAATGAAAGTTATCCTGGCACCAGAATCTCACAAAGATAGCAAAAGGGGCGGTGATCTCATATAGAAATGTTAGTGATACACAGTAGCTATGCCAGGCAATATTTTAAATATTGTACATATATTAACTCACTTAACCCTTAGAACAATGTTAGGATATAGGTGTTATATATTTCCATCTTGTAGATGAGAAAAAAAACATGAGGGATTTTTTTAAGTAAATGTGATGTTCCTTAACAATTCATGAACAATTGCTTTAGAATATGTAAATGAAAAGAGGTTAAAGTTTTAAAATACAAGTAATTCAAATGAAACCAAATCGGTATTTGCTGAAATCCTACCTATATTTCAGATTAAGAATGTTCTTAAAACAAAATTAAAACATAATGAAAAGTAAAAAAGACAAAATACTTAGATGACTTGCAAAATGACAGCCAACACCACACTTAATAGAGGGTTTAGAGTCAACTAAGAAGTAAACTGTGTTAATAACTATTGAAGCTAGATGGTGATACATGAGGTTTCATTACACTGTGATTTCTACTTTTGTTATTTGTATATATTAGAGAATTTCCATACCAATTTTTTTTTAAAAAAGAATATGATTGAATTTAGTAATTTCAATCTGCCAGGTCAGATTTTACATGGTTTTTCATTATTAATTACCTGTTTCTCCAAAAAAGCATTTTTGTAAAAGCCTTTCTAGGAAGAAGATGTTTATATTATGTGAAGTTTAGTCTCCTGCAAACCATATGTCTCTTTCATTATTTTTTTTTTATTTGGCAGTCACTCTAGATACCCAGGTTAAAATAGCTGCCCTTGCTACCTTGCTTTGAAAGATGGATATCACTAAAAATGCCTGGATTGGCAGTAATCCGCTTTGCTTCTGCCTGGGGCTGTTCTGAATCTCCCGTGGCAAGGCATCACTGTGTTACTGGGGCAAGTGTGCAGTGATGTGCGTTAAATCTGCACTCAGCAATGCTCAGACAACTTGACTTTCTGCAGGAAATGAGCAAAATACATGTACATATAAACATTCCTATTCCCCAGTGGCACTGTAGCCTAGTTAAGAAAATTGCTACAGGGGAGTGTTTTATGCTAAGAGGAGCAGTTCATTTTCAGGTTAGCAAACCTTAAATTCAAGTTGGCGTTCCTTCTATTTTTCATTTCCGTACTTACCATGACTGGGGAGATGTGCAGTTTGTCTCTAAAAGCTAGCCATAGAAAAATAAAGAAAGGGTGGGAGAGTCAATAGTCAAAGCCTGTAAGTGGCTGTGATCTGAAATATCTCATGTTTAAATTTGTACTACATACCATTTCCAGTGGTAAGGCCTTCTCTTTTTATTTTCAACAGAATCCCATGTACCCATCAACAATATTTAACAGCATAAAAAGAAAAAAAAGTAATCAACACAAGCTATTTCATCACATACTGGCATTTTAGATAGCTCCTAAGCAATTAAGAATCAAGTCTGAATTACATGCTATATAGTAACAGAGAATTCTGTCCATTTTCTGACCATGAACAGCTTCATTGAAGAAATCAGATAGAAGACCTTTCACTGTTAAGCACCACATGGTTTGAATCTCAGAGTAAATTAAGCTCAAAGTACATAACCTTTCATGTGGCTCTATTGAAAATTTCAGAATGAGAAGGAATAGGCTCATTAAAAGATAGAACTAGGTAAGACTAAAATTAATCCTTCATAATCCTAGTTTTAAAAGATCTCATCTTTGGTGTGCACAAGTATCATTAAACTGAGTTATGAATAAGTGAAAGCATTCTTCTAGTCATCCTGTCACATAGAGCCCACCATATTCCTATTCCAATAGAAATCAAAAAACATTACAAGATAAATTAATAAAAGAATAAGTTTGCTTTTGTAGACTATGATATGAGAAAATATTAAGGTTTTAAGAGTTTCTGTCAACAGAATGGTAGAATACAGTATATAGTGTCTTTCAGACCCTAGGCTTTGTAGGTGGAAAAAAAAAGGAGTGTTTTGGGTGTTGACCCTGGGATGTATAATTTATGCATGGCTCTTGTAAGCTGTTACCTCTTAATCACCTAGGAGCCCCAGATCTTAAAGCAGACTAACGATCCCCTGCTGACTATCTGCTCTGCTTGTAGTTCTGCCTTCAACACATCTGTCAGCACTGTTTCCCAAGGGGAATGTATGGAAGTTGGAAAGTCTGACATGGTGCATTAACTACTTTGTGACTTTCTCCATTAATAATGGACTGTCCCGCCATAAGCCATAATTTCCTCCCTAGCAGGAATGCTTTTCCTTTTATGTGCCACCAGACCTGTCATCAGAGAGACAGCCAGAGAAAAGACATCTGGCACCTGTAACTCATAGGGGGTTCATAAAATCTAAAGCAGGTAAATTGTTCTCTCAAATGAAGTTCCTGGAAATATTGAATGATGAGTGTCATGCTAATGGCCTTTTTCCCCTAGCTTGGTGGTAGCCTATAAACAGTTCTTTTTTTAAAAAAATCCTGACATGCGCACACTGACACACATATCCTGAATTTTTATTTAAGAGATATATTTTTAATCCAAGCAAAGGCGCATACACCTGTAATCCCAGAGACTCATGAGGCTGAGGCAGAAGGATCATGAGTTTGAGGCCAGAGGCAGCCTGCACAAATTAATGAGACCCTGTCTCAAAATAAAAAGTAAAAAGGAGCTGGGGTGTGGCTCAGTGGTAGAGCACTTCCCTAGCATGCACAAGGCCCTGGATTCAACCCACAGGACTGCAAAAATAAGAATAAAAAGAAAAAGAAAGTGAGTTGTATTTCTAATTATTATAGAGCCCAATTATTTTGAAAATAGTATTTCCTTTTGAATCTACAAAGGAATTCTCCTAAGATATGGCAACTGTGTTGTTAAGATCCATTTTCTAAGTAATTGTTTTTAAAAACTCTCTGAAGTAAATCAGAAGTACTTTTAAAATCTAGACTGCATTGTTTATTAACACACTTTAGGTGCAGATAAAAACTGGAGTGGATTTGAGGCTGGAAAGAGAAAATTGAAAGCTCATTTGGTCCAGTTACAGATTTTCACCTTGGGTGGTGGGAATAGGGGAGGAAGTGCTCAAAACAGGAATGAATAGATGGGACTCTATAGTAGTGATTTTGTGGCTCCAAATGTCATAAATATTGAGAGATTAATTGCTTCTCTTGACAAGCCGCTTGTAAAGTTACTGTAGGAATCATTTATCCTACTCAGAATCAAGAACAGGGCTCTGAAACTTTCGGGGATTGAATTACGTTTGAATCGAAGCAAGCCAGATATGAGGTAACAGAGAATCAGGAAGAATCTAGAGAACTGAATTTCATCAAAAAGAGTTAGCAAATTGCTGCTACAATGTACCCAAGGGATTATTCTTAGGCTCAGATAGACCATCAAACTGACTTCACCACTCTGGATCACCCTTGGCATCAGATTCATTGAAGGACAGGATTGTGCATGGCACAGAGCAGTGCCAGGCCTTTGTCTTTATTGGGAGCAATTCAGGGACTCTCTCTCTCTCGCTCTCTCCTTCTCTCTCTCTCTCTCTCTCTCTCTCTCTCTCTGTCACACACACACACACACACACACACACACACACACACACACACACACACACACACACACACCAAAAATTATCTTCTTACAGTTAGGTGCAGCGGAGTCCGGTTGGACTCACAGTGACCCTCGTAGGGTTTTCCATGACTGATTATTTCAGGATTGCTTTGGGAGTGGATTCCCACATCCTTCTCCTATTTCTGTGGTGCTGGGTATCGAACCCAGGTCCCCAGAGAGTGCAGAGGAGCCCTTTACCAACTGAGCTAAACCACAGCCCCAAAGTTATCTTAGGAGTAAAGAATTCACTTTTATGTAGCTGAGTGTGGAGCCTCCTGACTTAGAAGGTCCATGTCTTAAACAGGAGCCGAGAGCTCTGGGAACTCTGTAGGCTTAGTTTCCAAAATCCTTGCAGGGACAAGCCTAGTGGCAAAAGTCAGCACACTCAGGGAGGCCCAGTCCAGTCGTTTCTCACAGGATGTGTAGAGTTCATTTGCAGTCCTCCCAGCCAGATCAACCTAACCAGTCCAGGGTAATCTTTACCATAACAACATTGCCTTCTCACAGGACTCACATTTCCTGCCATCACATTTTCAGTGTAAAAGCCAGAAAGTGAACCAGAGCCCTTTGTCTATAAAGAGAAAGAGCATAAGACCTCACAGCTACCATGTGGCAAGCCCAGATCTTTCTTTTACTTTTTTTTCTTTCTCTTTTTCTTTCTTCTTCCTCCAGTATCTCCCTTAGCCTCTTCTTTCTACTTTTAGAAAAGCTAGACATCAGCCAGGCATGGTAGCACACACCTGTAATCCCAGCAACTCCAGAGGCAGAGGCAGAAGGACCATGAATTTGAGGCCAGTAGCAGGCTGTGCAAGACCCTACCTCAAGAAAAAAAAAAATAGGCACCTTGAATTTTTAAATGTTAAGGCTCTAGAGTTTTAAATGGGAAAAGTAGAGTAAGAGTACTGAACCAGAAAATGCAAAACCTATGTTGTAATACTCCAGCGATTAGGTGTATGACCTCCTTCTGTAAAGTAAAAAGCTTGTTTAAGGTCAGCTGAAACGCTGTATCTATGATTCTGTTATTCTTTACTAATTACTGAAGACATGGTACTTCTGTATTTGTGCTCAGTGCCAGAGAGTCTGCTTCTCTTCTCTGAACTGTTCTTTTCTACTCTGCCTCCCCATATGAAACCAGAGAGGTAGAAACAATTCAGGCTTCTAAATTATTGTTACTATTCTCTTTGTTAGGTTAGATTCCCAAACAAGAATTTAGGTCAGTGTTTTTAGGTAGCATTACCCAGAGAAGTTGGGTCAAAAAAGGTTTCTTCTGGGTGAATTCTAATTTTTAACTCATTTTTAGAGAGCATCAGTGTGTCAATATACAATGAAGAGATAAAATGTAGTCAGAGTGGCTATAGCCCTAATTAAAATTGCTTCATATTGTGACATTATTATATCCTACAATCATTCAGATACTTTTAGTTTGTCAGCCCTACCGTCACACTCCCAGAAAGCATAAAACAGTATAAAATTGATTTACATATGAAAGAATTAGGAATTTTCATTTTAGTATTCTTGCTTTAATTTCATCTTCAGTGTTATAGAGACCTAGTCAGGGATCCCTCTTGGGACCAGAAATGAGGAAGTTGCTGTTGTTATTTATTTTATTTTATTTTATTTTTACAGTACTGGGGGATTGGACCCAGGACCTATGCCTGTTTCTTTTGTTGTTAGGCGCCATGAGTTGGGACTCATAGCAACCCTACATAGGGTTTTCAATGGCAAATTATTTCAGAAGTGGGCTGCCAGGTCCTTCTCCCATTTTTGTGGTGCTAGGCATCTAACCCAGGGCCTCAGAGCATGCAGAGCAAGCAATCTACCAACTGCACTGAGCCCCAGTACTTTACGCCTGGTAGGCAAGTGCTTTGCCCCTGATCTGCACCTGCAGCCTGTTTTTTAATTTTTATTTTGAGACAGGGTTTCAATAAGTTGTGCTGGCTGCCTCTGCCCTCAAATTCGAGATCCTCCTGCCTCAGTCTCCCAAGATACTGGGATTACAGGTGTGCATCATGGCACCTGGTACCAAGGAAATGAATGTATCAATTCCCAATCTGGCTCCAAAATAAGATTGACATTTGGCCCCTGGCCTAGGACTTTGGTTATTTTCTTAAGCCTTTTTGAAGAAATCTTTTGATTTTTTCTGGGTCAGAGGCTCTTTTTTGGGTAGTAAAGAGTATAGTCCATAGAGAACACAAAAAACTAGGTTGAAAGTTGATGTAGCTTGCAGATATCAGAACTGTGCCTCACTCATGATAACATGGACATTTGTAGGAATTTTGTTCTTCCTCCATTGACCACAATATTAAACATTTCACCGAGGAAATGTTCCATAGATGATTTAGTCTTAGGAACAAGATCTAATCTTTTATATCACAGTAAGAAGCTGATTGAGGTGTTGAATCCTAGCTCTTAAAGGATTAACTGGGTCACATTGAAATGTATGATTTTAAAAGAGAATGACCTTTTCATACTGAACCAGAACAAACAAAAAGTACAGAAGCTAGCTCCCTCTGTTTTTTCCAAGAACACTTTAGTAAGGAGAAACCCACTCCCAAGGCAATCCCGAAACAGTCAGCCATTGAAAACCCTATGAGGGTCACTATGAATTGGATACCGACTCGACGGCACCTGAGAACAAGTGTTTACTCAGATCATGCAGATGTCTTTGAGCCTGCAGCTGTAGCCCTGTGGCACCCGATCCTGTCAGATCTCGGAAGCTAAGCAGGGTCAGGCCTGGTTAGTACCTGGATGGGAGACCGCCTGGGAACACCAGAAGCTGTAGGCTTGGGAGAAGGACCTGGCAACCCCCTCCCCAAAATCAATCTGCCATTGAAAACCCTATGAACAGCAGAGAAGGACTGACAATAGTGTTTCCCCTGTTGTACAGAGGGTCGCTATGAGTCGGATACCGACTCGATGGCACCTAACAACAACAACAACAATGAGCAAGAGTGCTGGGATTTGGCTCAGTTGGAAGAGTGCTGCACTGCAGTCTCTGAGGTCCTGAGTTCAATTCCCAGCACTGCGAAAATGGGAGAAGGACCTGGCAATCCACGCCCAAGGCAATCCCGAAACAGCCATTGAAAACCCTATGAGGGTCACTATGAGTCGGATACCGACTCCATGGCACCTAACAACAACAATAGAGAGAAAATGACTTACAGCTGAGGTGTTTTCAGAACTAAGATGTGCCATAGTCAATGCTTGTGCTCTTACTTCTGATGATACAGGACTTCTTCAGACCTCTTCTCATATTCCTTTATATTTACATCTTTGATCACATAGCTTTTTCAAAATAAATCTCAGCAGACTGATGAAGTAATGATGAGTAATTAATGGCTTTTAAATCATGATAACAGAGATCCTGTCAGGTACGGTGGTACATACATCTAATCCCAGTAACTTGGGAGGCTAAGGCAGGAGGGTTATGAGTTTGAGGCCAGAGGCAGCCTGCATGGCTTAACAAGACCCTGTCTTAAGCTAAAAAATAAAAAATGGACTGGAGGTGCCACCTAGTAGTAGAGTGCTTGCAAGGTATGTTTGAATACAGGTGTTCAACCCACAAGTGCAGCATAAATAAATTATGGGGTTCAGCCCCTCAGTATGGCAAAAAAAAAAAAGAAAGATGCCATTTTTGTTTTCAGTAATCAACTTTTGTTCCTTAAGTGGATGTGGGAGCGTTTTCTTGATTAAATAAATTCAGGAAGTGCTTTTGTAGATTTACAGTGGTAAGATTCAGAAAATTCCTGTAGTAAGGAAATCTCCCCAACTCTTTTCCACTGATTATCTCCCAAACTTATTTGTCCATGTGGTTTTATCATGCCTCTTTACTTTCAAAGGAGCAGTATTTTGTGCACATATTTTAAAATCCTGCTTCATAGAATCTGTCCTCACCCCTTTTCTGGTATGCATTCTTATTCTTATGTATCCTGAGCTTTTGGCCATAGTTATCTGGTCTGAACCTTTTTATTATCCTTTTACTTTTCTCAGCTCTTTATCATGCTCAGTAGAGAAAAGGCAAATGTTGAAAAAAAAAAAAAGTCTTCATAGTTTCTTGTAATAGCTAAACTGTGACCTTGGCACCCATCCCTTTAGAGATCAATAAAGGGTACATGCAATTATCCATAACAGAGAGTCAACTAAGGACTGAGGGCACTCCTTGTCCACCCGGTCTTGGTTAAGAAGCTTGTGAAAAGCAGAAAAAGTTCAGACTCCTGCCACAAGCAGAACAAGTGCATCCAGGGTCAGGCATCATCAAAGGAGGTCAGTGAATCAATGTTCACCCTGCAATTTGTGATCCAGAGGGCTATAGGAATGCTAAAGTTATAGATAGCTTGTTATCCCTTATGGCTAAAGTTGACACCTCAGATGGTGACTGCTTTGTGTTTTTGAGGCTGGCTGAAAATAATTCTGCAGCCCTTAGCCCTGGCCCCGATGCAACCACATGTCCTCCTTGACAGGATAATCAGGCGCTTTGTGGTTGACTGCCATGTATGTTTGTCCTGTGAAAATTCAGAGTATGCAAGCATCCAACAGCCTAGAAAATATCAGGTGAACACAGTGCTGTTCTCCGAAGTTTCGTTGAGAAGGACCCTTTCAATCCTCCCCGTTGCCCCTGTCCTGAATTTTTACCATCATGCATCAGAAGAGATCAGCTACGGAGAGGTCCTAAGGGAATGCCAACCTGCTTGATCTTCATGCCCAGGGGCTCTCACCAGGACGGACCTGAATAACAGAAAGACTCAGAGAGTTAAAATGACTTACGCAAGGTCACATACCTGTGTCCAAAAATCAGCATATGTAGATCTCAAATCTTAGCATAGGCTTTTAAGTGACATGATTTTCAATTAGAATGAGGCCAGGTAGAACTCTGGAGAAGAATTAAAGTAGAGAGGTCAGAGATGTGTTAGGGCAAGAGCAGGACGCATGGAGGGAAAAGGAGAATCATTTTCTCTTAAATATATTTAAGGAAGTCAAGTATGAGAACACATTTTCAGAAGTTTCCATATAGCTGCCCACTGGATTGTTGTTAAGATTATATAACACTCTTCAATACTGTGTCTGTTACCTAATTGCTCTGCTAATTTGGAGCCTTTTGGTTGGTTATTAGTGCCAAAATCCAATTCAGATAAGCTTTAAAAAACATGGGAATTTATTGGCATTACATTCCCATTAGATGGAGCTGGATTTGGGTTCTCAAGTGTTGGGAATCTCTCTCTCTCTCTCTCTCTCTCTCTCTCTCTCTCTCATCTTTGCTTTTCTCAAAGCTGCCTGTCACTGCATGTTAACCCAGCAGAAAGAGATTGCTTCATTCCAAGTAATTTTAACAAAAGGTTCAAAATTGTCTTTCCTATGCTAGCTTGATTCCTACATCCATCTTTAAGCCAGTTCTGACGAATGAAAGCGATGTAGGTGGTGCAAGATGGAAGATGCTGATTTGACAGACATAGTACATGGGTCCATTCCTGGAGCCAGAATGGAGATTAGCCTCACTCATACAGTGTTGCAGAACAGGGAGAAAGAGATCCTGTTGAAAAATTAGGATGAGGTTACCATGTGTGGGTATGGGAGGGAGATCTAGGTACCAAAAACAAATGATTTCCTATTGTCATCTCATTATAAGGTGTGATTGTCATCCAGGACCACATTCCCAAAGACTTATTTCAAGATGGAAAGAGTGTATACCATGAACCACAAGATGAGAAGGATTCTGGAAACTTGATTTCCTATAATTATATCCCTGCTGTGTATTTCCTGCTATGTCCCTAGTGCTTAGAAGAATGCCTGACAAACAGGCACAAACTAAGTATTCATTGAGTGATTCAAAACTAGACTTAGCTGGGTCCTGTGGTGCTCGCCTATAATCCCAGTGACTCTGGAGTCTGAGGCAGGAGGATTGCAGGTTCAATGTTAGAGGCAGCCTGCACAAATTAGCAAGATTCTGTCTCAATTAAAAAAAAAAAAAATGGTACTAGAGAGTACAGCTCAGTGGTAGAGTCCTTGCCTAGTATGGACAAGGACCTGAGTTCAACCCTTCAGGACTGGAAAACTAAAAAGAAAAAAGGAAAGTTAGATAGATAGATAGATAGATAGATAGATAGATAGATAGATAGATAAAAACTAGACTTAATGGATTCACAGTTGGAATTATTGAAAAGTTCTGGAGATGGATTACGCTGATGGATGCACAACTTTTTTCTTTCTTTTTTTTTTTTTTGTGGGTCTGGGAGTTCAACCCAGGGCCTCGCGCCTGCATGCTTTACAAGTGCTGGACCACTGAGCTGCGTCCCCAGCCCATTTTTTAACTTTTTTGAGACAGGGTCTCACTAAGTTAGGCAGACCGCCTCTAGTCTCGAATTTGCGATCCTCCCGCCTCCGCCTCCCTAGCGCTGGGATTACAGGTGTGCGAAACTGCGCCTGGCTCAATGGATGCACAACTTTTTGAGTGCATTTAAAACCACTAAACTTTACAGTTAAGAATATGGAAATGATAAATTTTATGTATACTTTGCCACAATATTTTTAAACAGGAAGAGGAGGAAAACATTATACATAAAGGAAGATAAGATTTTGATGGCATCTTCTGACCTCTTGATTTGCATTTGAGGTTGTTGCTAGTCAGACATTGGACCTCAAAAGTTCAGCAGTCACAGATGGGAGCAGAAAGAAGTACTTGTCCAGGGCTTGTTTATCAAATTTGAGCAGAGATAGTAGCTGTCCTCTATCTCACACAAGATCAGGGGATATAAAATGTTTGGGATTGTTGGAAATTGGGACTTGTTTTGTGCATACATATGATCTATGAAAGGGATTCAACCAAAATTCATGAACTGCTACCTCCTGTTGTCAGGTGGGAAGGAATATAAATGAATAAGATAATGTAGGTCAAATGGAGGACTGCCTACCTGTTTAAACAGTCTAGCCACTTATCATCTCAGGCCAATTATTACCTTGAAAAAATACAGGCTCCATATTGTGTAGTTTACAGTTTTTCATGACAAGCCATATAAGTGGAATTTGATGTGAGATCTTTTAATTTTTGAATACTGTCAATCATTTGCCTACAGCCATACCATTGTGGCCTCCGATACCATCAGTTCTTGGAAGCTAAGCAGGGTCGGATGTGGTTAGTACTTGGATAGGAGGCCACATGGGAACACCAGGTACTGTAGGCTTGGGAAAAGGACCTGGCAACCCACTCCCAAAAATCAACCAGCCATTGAAAACCCTGTGAATAGTACAGAAGTCCTGACAATAGTGTTTCACCTGTTGTATATAGAGTCATTATGAGTCGGACACCCACTCGACGGCACCTAACAACAACAATCAATCATTTTTTAAAATCTTATAAGTAACCTGGGAAATATAATAAAATTATTTTGTAGATCTGACTCATGTGCTGTCAGCTTGAAATTTCTGTGGAAAGTGCTGTGCTATTTCTATTTATTTTCAGATCTCTCAAAGGTTAGATTATTATTTACTTTCAAACTACTGACAATAATGATCCCATCCTTTTTTTTTTTTGTATATTACAGTTTTGTGACATATGTGGTTCAGACAGATACCATTATCCCAACTTTAATTGGAACCACTGAAGGTATTAGTTTCAGGGACATAAATTTACACCCAAATCATGTGAAACAAAGTTCAGTACCACGTGACTTCAGATAGTTGCTTTCAGAAATCACCCTCTGGTTCTCTTATTTATCATTTATCTAGATGAATTCTCCCCCTTACATTGGAAAAGACTAAATTTCTCAATTCTCAGCAACAATTTTTATTAGTTAGACAAAAGAAAAATCATTACTTATGTGAAACTATAGAAATGGGTTTGTGTTTTTAGCCATAATACAATAACTGTTGTTGTTGTTGTTAGGTGCTGTCGAGTCGGTATCCGACTCATAGCGACCCTCATAGGGTTTTCAATGGCTGACTGTTTCGGGATTGCCTTGGGAGTGGATTGCCAGGTCCTTCTCCCATTTTTGTGGTGCTGGGAATTGAACTTGGGACCTCAGAGACTGCAGCACAGCACTCTACCCACTGAGCTAAATCCCAGCCCAATACAATAACTAGGGAAATTTAAATCATATGGTATTTTCCATATTGACAGAGATAGATGGATTTTTCCCCCTTGAGGGAACCTTTAAAAAGATGTTTAACTTCCCTTGGCATGTTAGAATAATCATTAATGTTTACAGTTGCTATGACAACTAGAAATCCTGGCAATTGAGTAGGAAAGGAGCCTGAGAGGGAAAGATAAGCATGTCAGTTATTGAACATCTGTCAAACAGTTAGGCAGTTTAAAATGACAGACAAAAAGCTAAAAATCGAAAGTGGATAAAATGTATCTTTACTGACATGTAGTTAAGAACATCAGTTTTGTATTGTTTTGCCACTATCATAGAAAGATAATTAACTTTTCATCCACATAAAGAGAGTATTTTTTGTTGGTAAGATCTGGTAATGTGTGATTTTTAAAATTCTATAATAATCTTGACCCATCTCTTCCAGATGCTGTCTTGCAGTTTCCTGAGTTCTTTTGTGTAGAGTATTTTAGTCTTCATGACATACACTGAATTTTGTAAAGCAATATCCATTTTATGAAATTTTACAGGAGCAATGAGGTGAAAAACTATGCATATGATCATATGCCTCTCCAATCAGGGCTCTTTTCCCCCTATCTTAACCACTACTCATTTATTCAGTGACAGTTCCCTAAATATTCTTACACATGACAATATGCCACTCTTGGTCCCATGGCAGTCATCACAGATCATTTATAGCTCCTTTTCTTCCTGAGTCCCAGTACATCCTCACAACCCTAACCCAGTATTCTGAACAGCCAATACCAATTAGGCAGATCCCCGTAGTGAAGTTGAAATCTATCTGCAATCCCTGTTCAATAATGATTTCCCACTTTTGCTTGGTGTTTCATTGTTTACAAATCGTTTTCACATATATCTTCTCATTTGGCCATCAAACCTATAAAGTGTGGGGTTATTATCCTGTCCTTAACATGTGAGAAAATTGAGGCTTAGAGAGAATAAGTGATTCAGTGAGGATCACAGAGTCAGATGGAAGATATCTCCTCCTCTCCTGCTTTTTTTTACCATATTATGAGAAAAGACTAGTAGGTAAATATCTTGAATAATGGGTTCCATGTCTGCTGTAAGTACTTACTAGCAGAAAAAAAGAAAGAAAGAAAGAGAAAGAAAGAAAGAAAAAAGAAAAAGGAAAGAGAAAAGAAAAAAGAAAAGTATTTAATTCTTCTCTAGATTCCTCTCCCTGCTTCTAATAATGGAAAATGTTAGACATTTTTTTTTTTCTAAGGTAGTTTTCAGCTACAGTCAGTGATACATGGGCTCTAAGTATAACCTCCCCCCACATATCTGTTAGCTTGTTGTGCTTTGGGAGCTTGTGTGTTGCTATAATGCTGAAAGCCATGCCATCAGTATTTCAGATACCAGTAGGACCACCCATGGTGAACAGATTTCAGCTGAGCTTCCAGACTAAGACAGACTAGGGAGAAGGACCTGACAGCTCACTCCCAAAACAATTAGCTTTTGAAAACCTTATGAATATTAGAGAAGCACTGTCTAATATAGTGCCAGAAAATGAGGTCCCAGGCTGGAAGGTGTTTTAAAGAGAACTGGGAAAGAATTGCCTCCTGAAAGTAGAGTCAATCTAATGATGGGAATGGAGTAAAACCTCTGGGACCTCCATTTGCTGATGTGGCACAACTCAAAATGAGAAGAAGCACAGTAGCTCTAACAACAGGCTCAAACATAAAAAGATCGTTGTACATGACACAGTGGTAGTGTTTTGTTCTGTTGTGCATATGGTCACTATAAGTCAGACCTGACTCCATGGCACCTAACAAGTATAACTCTATCACTAAGTTTCCAAAATGCAGCATTTTTAAAATTATCTGGTACATTTCAGTTCATCATTACAACCTTAGTTCCTTCCAGATCTCAACTTCTAATTTTGTTATGATTTTTGCTATGTCAATTTATTAACAAAATAAGCATCACATAGATGTAATTTTCTGGCCTGATTTTATTTAATGTTAAGTTTTAATGACTCATGTTTTCTCTCTCTTCCTCACTTTCCTTTTCTTAAAAGCAGATAGTATAATCTCATAGAGATAAATCAAATGAATTAAGTGAAAAAATTCATAAAAATAAAATACTATACTCAGATATCAGTGTAGTGTAGATCTTTATTAATTTTAAATCCTAACCTATTTTGTTAACATAAGTAGATGAGTTAGAATTGATCTTTAAGAATGAATTTGAATAAATATGTAATTCATCAAATGATTAAACTCATCAAAGGATTCTATTCACCACTATTGCCTTCTTAATAATAATAATAATAATAATAAACATTAATGTTTATTGACTGGTAGTATATGCTAGGATTTAGCTCAGTTGGTAGAGCGCTGCTCTGCAGTCTCTCAGGTCCTGAGTTTGATTTCCAGCACCACAAAAATGGGAGAAGGATGTAACAATCCACTCCCAAGGCAATCCTGAAACAACCAGCCATTGAAAACCCTACCAGGGTCGCTATGAGTTGGATGTGACTCAAAGGCACCTAACAACAACAAGTATATGCTGGACACTGTGCTAATTATAATTTAGCATAGTGCTTATAGTATTACACTTGATCTTCTCAACCACCCTGTAGCTGAAACTGTGGCATGTTAAGTATTATTATCTCCATTTTTCAGATGAGGAAATTGAATCTTAGATAAATTAAGCAACTTTTAATGCTGACAGAGTCATGGCGAAGCAAGGTCTCAGGAACAGATACATCTGACTTCATATACTAGAGTGGATAGTTAACCAGTTATAGTCACCTGTAAGTGAGAAGTAAAGATACTTATTTAAAAATCAAAATAAAATGTGATTTTTGCTTAGATGTCGGATAAAGTGCTGGGATCATTAGATTATTTTTTCCTGAAGTTTTTTCTTGAAGTTGACATTTTTCTTGCCTGTGTTTAATTGTTTTGCCTTCAAGGAATTACAAGTCATTGGTAAGATTCCACCATTTCTAAGAGCCAGCTGTTATAAAGAATAATTTTAAATGGTAGTGGGCAGATGGGAGGTTAATGTACAACTATTTTACAAAGGGCAACTTTAGGGATCTTATAATTAATGGTAAAATGATGTGATTTTTAAAAAAAATAGATGTGGATATTAAACGGAAGAGGGAAGGTGCACTATCTCTAAGGAGAAAAAGAAATAACATGAGTTTGTTTTGGCTAAGATATTTTTTATCACAAGGGACAGAAACCTAGTATATATTTGGGAACTTTTTTAAAAAACAAATTTATTGGTTTTAAAAGCAAATATATGAATGGCAAGAATGTTTCACTAAAGTTAATTTCTTGAGAAGCTCAAACTCAAAAAATGCCTGCAATGCCTGTATTACCTCCCTCCACATGTCTGCTCTGTGTCTTATCTTCATTCTCTCAGACCAGTTTGCCAGTAGCACATTAGACCTAGGCATATGACACTCTGTGCTCACAGCCTTGAGTCTTGAAATCAGAGGGAGAAAGAGTCTTTCTTTGTTCAGCTTGGATTTAGAAAATCTCTGATTGGCTGTTTTATGTCATATGATCCCTCCTAGACCCATAACTGAGATGAGGTGATATGATTGGTCCTCCTTATAATTCATCTTCATCCTTTTGGCTAGCCTTGGAGGATTGAACACTGGATACCATGAGAACCAGTTGAAGAAGCATTGCAAAGAAAGAGAAAAGTGCCTTTCATGGCAAACCAGATAATAAAACCAAACTCAGGGATGATTAATTTTTCATCTGGTTCTGTCCACCACTACCTCAAGGCAGGGACTAACAATAGCAATCAATGAATATCTCTTTTCCTTTAAAAGTCTAAATTAAAAGCAAGAAAGCCTTTTGTTTAGGAAAGACAGTTTCATTTTTATTAGACCACAAGGCCAAATGCTTTTATTAACTGATTTCACTGGAGCATTCATAAGATGCAGGGAAGAGGGGAGGGTGAAAGCATCTTGGGTTATAACGAAAACTGGTATTTTCTTAGTAAATTAGATTAAGGATTACTTTATGCTCAGAACTTAATGTCAATTGTCTGAATTTTAGATCTTTAATTGAGGAGTATATGAAATTATTTAATAATCTAGTGAAAAGACTATGTGTTGTTGACTTGTGTGGGAGTTGATTATATTGTTGAAAGCTTGCTCAGTTCATCATATTACTGCCTGAAGCCTTTTAAAATGTAAATAATTATAGTTTAATTGACATTTCTACCATTTATCTAAAAGTATTCATCATTTCTGAGTATCCATTTTAGTTCCCATATGAATATCTTTCTTTTTCTTTTTCCCAGAAATTTCTTAGCTTAAAGTAATAAGACAGATTTTCATTATGCTGAAACTAAAACCGTAAGTTCTAATCAGTATGATTTGTGTACCCTTTCATTAGCAAATATCTTGAAATGCTTATGACAGAAGAACATATGTATCCTGATATTTTAGGACTTATGACCTGGTTCTCTGAAATTCTGAGCATCTCCTGAGTGCCAGCTCTGGGGTGAGGTACTGAGGTCCGAAAAAGCCAACAACATTGTCCTGATCCCTGACTTTGACCCCTTCAGTAAAAGGCTTAGCACATCAGTCATAATAGTCACCCACAGGCCACCACGTCACTGGCCAGCTTAAACTGAAGATTGCATTTGCAGTTGTTTCTAGCATGTTGTTGTTGTTGTTAGGTCCCATAGACTCAGGTACAACTCATAGCAACTCTATGTACAACAGAATGACGCACTCCCTCACGCTGTGCCATGCCCAGTACTGAGTCAGACTTCTCTGCTATTCATAGGATTTTCAGTGGCTGATTGTTTCAGGATTGTTTTTGGGAATGGGCTGCCAGGTCCTTCTCCCATTTTTGTGGTGCTGAGGATCAAACCTTAGAGTGTGCAGCGCAAGAATTCTACCAACTGAGCTAGACCCCAGCCCTGTTTCTAGCATAGGAAACTTTTAATTTTTTAATTTTTAATTTTATTTTATTATTATTTGTGCCATGATTTCAAGAGATGTTTGTTTTAACCCCAAATACAATTCTAGTGGTTCTCCTTACAATCTTGGAATAGCTCAATTGAATTTCCTGTATCTCATTTTCACTATCTCCCCAGGGGAATTAATTCTTATTCTACTTACTTCTAAAAATTGTCAGAGACAGCAAATGAGATCATGAGTATAAAAGTGTTTTGAGGGGCTCAGGATGTAGGTCAGTGGAAGAGCTCTTGCCTGGCACCTAGCAAGCACAAGGCCCTGGGTTCCATCTCTAGCACTGAAAAAAAAAAAAAAAAAAAAAAAGTTTTAAAAATGCAAAGAATTAGACTGTGGGGTTGCTGATGTACTTATAAAATGTAATCTTAGTTATAAGTAGAGGGGAAATCTGACTCACTGCACCCAATCTTATCTTCTTTGTGCCTGGAAGCATCTTACTCTTGGATGATCAGTCATCTTTCTGTCTGCCTTTCAGTAAAACTGGCATCAGAGTTAAAAAAAAAGGAAAAAAAAGGAAAAGGAAAGGTAATTTTGAGGGAAAGGCTTAGGGATTCTGATTTAAAAGCATATGGCTCCTGATATTACAGATCTTTTTTGTCCTTTGACCTCACTGATTTTGATTATCTACCATCAGTGGTCTAGTGAAAGTATTGCACCCTCTTATGTACAGGTAACTTCTTTCTCACTAACAGTTTTGGCCTCCAGTTCAGTAATGATATTGTTGCTCCAGGAAATTTCTGACATTTGGAATTCAATTCAATTCAATTCAACTGATGTTTACTGAGTTTCTTACCAAATGGGACAAACGAAAGGGAAGCATATGTTCTTCTGCCATAGGTATTGTCTGCAAGTAGTACTGAAGTCTGGTAGAGAAAGAACAACTGAACCATTCAAATCCAGGGAAAAACAAATTTTAATATATGAAATAATGTACTAGTTGCTTCTAGGCAAAAAGTTAACAAAAGCTTATTTTATTATTAAGTAGAGACCACTTATATTTCGGGAGCCAGAAAATGGTGCTTTGCAAAAGGCAGTGGCTGAGATCAGCCGAAGTTGTTAGGGATCCTGAGAAAAGCATGCACAAGCCCAGACAGAGAGACTAAAATCCTAGATTTCTTCAAGAGATCATTAACTATTTTTCCACTGTACCTTAAGCCAATCTATTTAGCAGTGGGGTAAACACAGGGCCTTGTGAATGCTAGGCAAGGCTTTGCCACTGAACTGTCACCAGGATTATAGATGTGTGCCACAGTGACCAGCTGATGCCTTTCTTAAAAGACAATTTGGTAGTGAAGTACAAATAGCAACAACAACAACAACAAAAAAGATAAAAACAGAGCTCTCTTCTTAACTCCTACTGTGCCTTATCTTTGCATCTAAAAGTCACATCTATGAGAAGTATGTGTTGTATTTGTAAGTTAACCAGTGATGTTCCCTTCCTTCACTCTCCCTAGGGTTTTATAGTGCTGAGCCTGAAAACTGCTCTCCCAGAATATGGATTTCCACAGAGAAAAGAGTAGAAAGCTAAGACTAACTAATTTGGGGTCTTGCTATGGAAGGATGTGAAAACAAGGTTTGGACATTTTACTTAATCGAGGAGGCAATGAGCTCATGGAGGATTTGTGTGGGCAGGAAGGACATGAGTCAAAGCTGCCCCTTAGTAGAATTACTCTAGCAGTGTTATGTCTTTGGCCTGAATTTTGCAAAATAGCAGAATGGTTTTAGGCCAATGACAAGGAATGGTGAGATAGGCGTATAAACAAACAGCTTCACAGAATTCAAATTCACGGGACTTGGAGGCTGATTGGATCTACCCTTGCCACAGCAGAGGGAGTCTCTTTGGAGAGAGGATGTGGGAGTTGACAGAGGTTTTATGGAGGGAGCATAAGTGTTGAGCTGGAAGAATTTCATGATCTGATTTTGTTCTGTTCTCCCATCACTTCAGCAAGAGTAGTATTCTTTCTGGAGCTGAGCATTGAACTGTGATAAATATTTCTGTAACTGGAATATGGTTTCTACACTACTGAGGTATGCTATTTTATACTTAACTATCAAAGGGTGTCCATGCTTCAAGAGACTAGTACTTGTCTAGTCTAGTTTGGAGAGAGACAGATATTGTTCCTTTATTTGTCTCGTTTGGATTTTGGACCATGGCAAATGAACTTAGGCTGTATAGTTGAGCTCTCCATAGAAAAGGATGATACCTCCAATTTCTTAAAATACCCAATTATTAACAAGTAACTAAAAACAATTCCTTCCTCACACCCTCCCAAACAATGGTTGCATCTGCTCATCTTAGTCCACTACAGCTGCATCTGCTGTGGCTTTACTGGTTTGACAACACTGAGCAACCTGAACCATGTTTTGTCACAGTTAGGAAAAGCTAAAATGTTGATTCCATTCTGTTTCAACACTAACTTCACTTTCATTCCATCAAAAGATTCACATTAATTTATATTTGTAGTTTCTTTTTCTTTTTTTTTTTAAATTTGTTTAGCGGTAGTGAATGGTTGAACTTGAACCTAGGCCTTTGCATATACTTTGCAAGTGCTCCACCACTGCACTGCATCCTCAGCCCTTTTTAAGTTTTTTTATCTTGAGACAGAGTCTACCTAAGTTATGGCAGACTGCCTCTGGCCTCAAATTTGTGATCCTCCTGCCTCTTACCTCCAAGTCGCTGGGATTATAGGTGTATGCCACCGTGACCAGCTTTATTTGTAATTTCTGATACCACTTTCATACTAACAAAAGTATACAACGTAGGATCAGTTCCATTTTGTTATTTGTTTTTGCTTCCATACCCTAAAGCATAGTCCCACACTAAATTGCTTATGTGTGGAAACTAAGGTAAGCAGGAGAGAGTAGTATAAACTGTGGCAAATGGGAGACTATGTGCCTGGTCCTTATTGAGAGACTACTACTCAGCTCTGCCAGTTGCTTCCGGGATGGAATGAGAGTCTAGGGAATTCAAATCATTTAAAGCAGGAATTTCTCAAAGTGTTGGCTTCAGACCAGCAGCACCAGCAACACCTGGGAGCTTGTCAGAAAGGCAAATTTTTGACTTCCTCAATCAAAAATTCTGGGAGTGGGGCCCAGAATTCTGTGTGAGAACAGCTCATTGAATGGTCCTGAAGCTCACTGAAGCTTGAGAACCACTTGTCATTGTTAGGTGCCCTCGAGTCATGTTCAACTGTAGTGACCCTCATTGGGTTTTCAATGACTGATTGTTTTGAGATTGCCTCAGGAGTGGATTGCCATATCCTTCTCCCATTTTTGCAGTGCTGGGAATCAAACCCAGGACCTCAGAGACTACAGAACAGCATTCTACTAACTGAGCTAAATCCCAAATGAGAACCACTTAGTATAGTAGTTGATAGTGTGCTGTTCTACCTGTACTGCTCTTGAAGACAGGTATCTGAGAACTGTGCTTAGATTTCAAGGAAAGCCCAAGGTACAGATGTCTACGTGATTTTCACTGTTTTTCAAATATGTGGAAACTGTAAAAGACACACATACCTGTGAAGCCAAGTCTGCCCTTTCTGTGCTGTCACTTCGCAGCCTCTACTCAGGAACCTGAGTGTGCTAGCAAAAAGGATGGTTTCCTGTTTGGAATACACACACACGCACACACACAAACACACATACACACACCTTCACTTGGAGGATGGAAAGTTTACTGGTTCTAAACCTAGATAGTATTTCTTAAAGCTTTTCATGGGTGTATTTCCAGGAGCAGAAGTGAGTCAGAATTACCCCTGGCAGGCCAGGAGCATGTCCTGAGGCAATCCACTACAAGTGTAAGATTTAGTTGAAGCCTTTCCATTTACCTTTAAAATTCATATGAATCTTATATCCCATTCAGTCATATACCCCATCTGACTTATTATCAAATCAATGCATTAAACTGCTTTCAAGTTAAATTCTTTAACTTCCACCCACATATTTTTAAAGTAAATTTTCACCCCAAGAAAAATGCCATATTTAACCAATAAAATAAAGATAAGAGAACAAGGAACACAATCAGGGAAATTGAAAGCCATTTTCAAGAGCAAAAATCTAGGGCTATATATATTACAGAATGGTTCCTTTGCCATCATCCTTCCCACACACCTCCGCTGCTACATTTGTGTAAGTACATGTACCAAAAATATCATTAGATAAAAGTGGAAGCCCCTTAGTCAGAGGCTTATTTTTAGACATGCTTGGGTGGGATTTAACTCTAAGCCTTATCTAATCCCAGCCTCACAATTTCATTCTTCCAAAATTAGTACTGGTTGACAATCCTTTATCAAAGATGCCTGGGACCAGAAGTGCTTCAAATGCTTTCAGATCTTACAGTATTTCCACATACATAATGAGATATCTTGAGGATGATTCCCATGCCTAAGCATAAAGTACATTTACATTTCATATACAACTTATATACATGGCCCAAAGGTAATTTTATACAGTGTTTTAAATAATTTTTTGCATGAAATAAAGTTTAATATTGTAAAATTTTCCATTTGTGACATCATGTTGGTGCTCAGAAAATTTCGGATTTTGGACCATTGCATATTTTCTGTTTTTGGATTAGGCATGCTCAACCTGTACTGTGAAGATGGTCTGGTTGGACTTTATATGCCAATTTGAGGTGCTTGGAGGTAATTTCCTAAAGCACTGTATTGAGAATGATTGTGAATCTGGGTCTGGCAGAGTCAATTGTAAATGTCAGCCATAGGTATAGGAGTGGCAATATTTGGTCCAAATGACAGATATATGTTATGCCTTCCCTGTTAATAAATAATGACAATAGTGTCTGGACCCTGGACAATCCTGCTTCATGCTGGAACCTCTCTGAACCAAATTCTCTGGGGCACAGAGCATTCATAATAAGTGGTCTTGTCAGCTACAGTCATGATTTCAGTTATCTAATCCACAAAGGGTTGTTGCCATCATTATAGCTATGCTCATTATTCTGTCTTCAAATTAATAAAAGTACAATATCTGTCCTCTCTCCACTACTGAATATTTCAGCTTCTCTCTCTTCTCCCAAACTCCCTTGTTTCTTCAAGCATTATTCACTGGATGACAGTTCACACATTGCTTTATATTTATCATTTAGTGTCTTAGTATAATCAGAGAGTCACCTAGAGGCTCCTCCTGGGGTAGCTCACAAATCTTTCATACAACACACTGCTAGACTGTATTGCTACTTGTTCATCATGCCTAATCACTAGTGCTATTTACTCCATGGTTCCTGGCCCAGTTCTTACTCTTGGGGAGAATTTTTTAGGTTACTCATGATTTATAACATTTTCCTTTCCCAAAAGTCAGAAAAACACAAACAACTTTTCAATCTATTTGCAAGAAGATATTTTTTATTGAAAAGAATAATGAAAATAACAAAACACCACCAGACTCTTAAATAGTTTACATTACCATGTTTGGTGAACAATGCAATATTTGGTTTAAGTAGGACAGATATTCTTTTTATTAGTTTATTTTTCACATGAAAAGCAAGAATAGAAATTACTTCCCAGCTGCTAAGCACTGAAAACAATACTCAATCCATATCTCTTGACACCAAATTCAGGGATCTTTCCACATAGTTATGACTTCTCTTCCTTTGCTCAGGCTATCTGCTGATTGATCCAAAACTTTGTTTCCCTAAATACCTCCCAACATTTGCCAGCACTGCCATTCATTCCAGTGCCAAGATTAGGGCTGTTGAAAACAGTTGCTACTTGGCAAATGTTTGACCAACTAACGAACCAATGGATGCATTCACATTATGCATTTCACTTGTTGTTAGGTGCCATTGAGTCAGGTCCAACTCATAGCAGCCTTCATAGGGTTTTCAATGGCTGATTGTTTCAGGATTGCTTCGGGAGTGGATTGCCATGTCCTTCTCCCATTTTGGCGGTACTGGGGATCGAACCTGGGTCCTCACAGAGTGTGAAGCAGCACTGTACCAACTGAGCTAACCTCCAACATTTCACTTGTAGAATCACTTAAAACACGTCCTTCACATTTATTTCCTTAGCATCATATCTCAGTTTAAATTCAACCTCACAAATACTGTGCAAAAAATAAAACAGGTATTAATAAAGCTACCAAAAGGTTAGGAGACTCTCATGGTGTCAGTTTGTCAAAACCAAAATTGGTTACAGTCTAAAGACTAACACAGCACAGCTTCTCTTAACTAAGAAACTATATTGTGCATGTTGTGTAGTTCATGAGATTACCAATAACTACTGTTGTGATTCTTAGCAAATTACTGTATTTCTTTGCATGTAATTTCCTTATTGATCAAATGATGATGCTGGATTTGATGATATGCCTATAGAATTTATGGAATGTTAATGCTGGAAGAGATTTAGGGATCATCTAGTCCTACTTCTTTGATATACAGAAAAGGAAAATGCGCCTTTTCTGCCTACAACATAAATTTTTAAGAGATCATGTTTCCTAACAGAACCAGTTCTTCTTAACACTGAGTCTAACGCATATTCCCATCCCTACCATGTATTAAATGTGCAATCATGACCCACTCATGTAATTTCTATAGAAATCTTTGCTGCCTCTGAGACAGAACCCAATGTAATGAGGCATAATATAACTCTAGAAAGAAATTGGTGTCAAGAAAAAGTAAGAGCGTCCGTCCAGAGAACAAATGCTACTGGGTAGATTTGCTCAATGTGCACCTGCATTTGAAAATTGCTTGATTAGTGTCTTCTTCTAAAAACAATAACCATTTTTTACTGTTGGTATAAAAATAGGAAAAACAGAACCTACTGAGAGAGTGAAGTTTTAGAGTTAACTTCCAATACCTTTGGATGCTACAAATCAGAAAACCATTGCTAGGTCTTTCTGCCTTAATTAGTATCACATTATAAGTAGTTTTGGTATTTTCAATTGAGCATCAGAAATTTCACAATCTAATATATTGCATTCCAAGTATCTGTTTACTCAGTTGTTACAAATTGCCAATGGGACAGAAACTGTCTGTCACTTCCAGAGCAATTAGTGTGTGAAAACTTATCAAAAGAAATCTGTCAAGTTTGAGTAAGTATAAATATTGCATGGAAGTCCCTGAGGAAATCAAACTGAGTGAGATATACTTCTTGCTCATTGCAGCACATGAGAATTTATTTTGTTTTATTTACTTGGCTTTATTTTTCAGAATGTTGATAGCATTTCACATAACCCAATGGATTAATGTTTTGCTATGATAGAAATAGATTTCAGTTCTTAGGGGAAATCTGTACTGTCGAGTGGTGTAACAATATTGGTCTTTAAAATATCAAGGGCACTTGCTGTATCCTAATGGACCACTGGAATGAGAACTTAGACAGAAACACTGGATCTTTGTCTGCTTTACTATTTTCTGATACTCCCTCTGACCCTTTCTAGGCCTCAGAATTTTTGTATCTTCAAAATAAAGAAATAGGACAAGTGATCTGTTGGTACTGTTAAGCTTTACTATACATTTTTACTGGTCCAATATTGTGTTATTTTTGCATTATATTCCTCTCCTTTCTGATTGCCCTGGACACATATACAATAAAAACACAGTATTCCAGTGGTAATATTTGCTATGAAGAAAAATAACTTAATATATTGGTTAAAAAATTTCCCTATCTTAGGGACTCAGCATTTAGTACACTGTATGGTACCAGCTCACAAGTTGAGACTTTTCTGATGACTTTGTACTACTGGACTCAACAGTATTTATAAAAGTCAGATATTGTTGGGTGCGATGGCACACGCTTGTAATCCCAATGACTTGGGAGGCAGAGGGAGGAGAATTCGAAGCCAAAGGTAAACTTCCTAATATAGCCAGATCCTGATTCAAAATAAAAAATAGAAAAGAGGCTGGGGTGTGACTGAGTGGTGGAGCAGTTGTGTAGCACAATGTCCTGGCTTTAATCCCCAGTTCTGGGGGGGAAAAAAAAAAAGGTCAAACGTTGAACTAATGACGTTAGGATCCTTAGCATAATCTCTTTGACACTCTTCCTGATGACTATGTTATTTTTTATGTTTTTGTTTTCCTTTTTTTATAGCATAAAAATTGTTATGCTTTTATATTGTTATTACAGTGTGTGAAGACTTTTTTCTTTTTTCTCTCATGTGTTTCTTATTCAACTTAAAAATAAATTCTTCCCACTGATATGTATTCACAGCTTCTATTAGAGTTCATGAAAATCCTGGGGTCAAGCCAGAAGGCAAAATTTGGCCCTGAGAAAAACTTGACAAGATTTGATGACAATTTTTTCACCTTTAATCATACATAACAATTTGAACTGATGTTATTAGTGAATATCTTGATCCATGATGCTACCATAACTGGTGAAGCACATTGATGGTATTGCAGATTACTAGTATGTCTTATGACAATCTGAATGTGACTTAACTCAAGCATCACTATACTTTCATTTTTCTTTAGTGTTCCATTTGCTGCATGGACTTGACTTTTATTTATTTACTTTTCTTTTTTTTTTTTGTGATACTGGAGGCTAAACCCACCACCTATACATATTTTGCAAGCACTCTACTCCTCAGCTGCACTCCAACCCCATTTTTGTTGTTTTAGTCTTGAAGCAGAGTCTCAATAAATTAAGCAGGCTGCCTCTGCCCTCAAACGTGAGATTCTCCTGCCTCAGCCTCCTGAGTTGCTGGGATTATAGGTATGTACCACCATGCTCAACTACTTATTTACTTCTAATTAAACTTATTTTTTTAAACTGGTCCTTGAGAACTTAAAAAATGTATATATTAATGTGGAAATGTTTCTATACATGTATGTATTATGTAATGGGTAAATCAGGTTAACCATTTCTGTCTTCTCAAACATTTATCATTTTCTTGTGATAAAGCTTTTAAAATCCTTTCTTCTAGCTTTTTGACAAATACAGTACACTATTGTTACATTTTGTTGTTTTGTATTGACCTACTTAATGTTAGGGCTTAGGTTTAGCTCAGCTGATAGAGTACTGCTTCCACTCTCTGAGGCCCTGGGTTTAATCCCCAACACCTCAAAAATGGGAGAAGGACCTGGCAGCCCACTCCCAAAACAATCCCAAAAGCAATCTGCCATTGAAAACCCTATGAATAACAGAGAAGCACTGACAATAGTGCCAGGCTTGGTACAGTGATGATGAGTGTTTCATTCTGTTTACCTAAGGTCATTTTGAGTCAGCCCTCACTCAACAGCATCTAAAAAATTTAATGTTATGTAATGACTTTCCCCAAAACTGAATACAGTTAGTCATCTTTTTATATTATACATATTGTTTTCTGAATTGAACTAATTGCATTAGTTCAGGGTTTCCAAGCTTTGGATAATCAGGCTTTGTGAGCTACTAATGGCTATTTTAGAAAAATTCTGTGTGTGTGTGTGTGTGTGTGTGTGTGTGTGTGTGTGTGTGTGTGGTGGGACATGGTAATTGCATGCTCAAATACATTTGAGTGATTAAACACTCTGTAATGAATTTTCAAAGACATTGCCGTGTTAAAATCTCTTGCCTTTCTTGAAAGGAAAAATTTAAGGATCTGTTTACTGTTTAACTTTGTTTAACCCAGTGTTTCTCAAAGTTATTTGATCATGTAACCCTTTGAATTTGGGGGATGCAGGGTGTAGAAAACAAGGAATTACTACTATTCAAGGACCTCAATTTAGAAAATGCTGCAGTGTTCCCTTAGTGTGTGTTTGTGTCACCCACAAAAGCACCAGGTCACTTCAGTCGCAAATGCAGTGAAGCCAAAGGAATTAAATTATTTGCAGATGATCAATCAGCATGTTAATTGAATAGAGTTTTATAAATTTTAATTTTATAATAATTAAAGTGGTGAAGTACAGTGCCAGTAATAACTAATCTCTGTACAGGCCTTTGCCTGCAACCATAACACTGTGGCGTCCAAACCCATCAGATCTTGGAAGCTAAGCAGAGGTGGGCCTGGTTAGTACTTGGTTGGGAGACCACCTGGGTGAACACCAGGTGGTGTAGGCTTGGGAGAAGGACCTGGCAACCCATTCCTAAAAAACAGCCATTGAAAACCCTATTAATAGCAGAGAAGCACTAACAATACTGTTTTGCCTAATGTACATAGAGTCACTCAGTCAGATACCAACTTGACAGCACCTAACAACAACAACAATAATACAGCCCTTTAGAGCATTCAGTTATTTTCCATAAACAGAATCTTACTATATACCTGCATCCCATTTAAAAGTATCACCATTGTATGGATTAAGAAGTTGAAACTGAGAGAGTTTAATGGCTTCCCTTATGTAACACAAGACTGAATTTTGGTCTTCTTCTGCATCTTTCCTCTCCGATTAGAACATGACAAAGCAAATGCCTTTTTTCTAAAAATTGCTTTTGGGTTGCTCTACAAGCTTCTCTCACAGAATTCAGAAGGCTTCACAACCACTAGCAACTGCAGGAGTTTTGAGAATTGTCTTCAAGGAAAAACTTTACCTTTTCATGTATAGTGTTTGATTATAATTCTCCTTCGAGAAGTGTGGGCCAATTAATATTGTGCTGGTGAATTACTTTCTAACTTCTACCTTGTGACTCTGGAGATGCTAATTTATACTTAAAACTCTCATAGCTAATTATTCAGTAGGCAATGTTCTTCTCATTGTTCATATGAGCAAAGTGAGGTGCTGAGAGATTACTAAGTTTGCCTGAAACTCACATATTGCATGAGTTAGGAGTACATTGTCTGCTAAGCTGTTTGTTAAAATTTCCTATTTTTATGGGAAAGCTGCCATAATGGACTGTGCTTCTTCCTGACTTCTTATTGGGGATTTTTCTCCCCTAGATTTTAGTTTTAGTTTTTCTTTTCTTTTCTTTTCTTTTTTGGAAGTAAGTAGCTTGCTGGGAAGCACTTGTTTGTTTACACTGAGTATCCTCTTGACATCAGCATGGGGTTACCTCTAATTGCATGCACATGCATAAATAAAATGATTAGCTGTTCTCATATAAACATAATTATATCTCTCTAAAATAATGCACGTAGAAACGTTATAATTCAAGATAAAGAGAAAGCAATCTGCACGACCCCTCCTTTGTATGGCAACAATGGATTATTAAGGTAAAACGTGTTTCTTGTTGCACATTCAGTTGTCAGGGTCAATTACGGTTGGGACTCATAGAAGGATTAAACAGCAAAAATACCTTTTAAAGTAATTAGTGTTCTCTTTATAAAACTCAAGTGGCCTTTCTGCCATTTTCCAAGAATACTTCAGACATTTAGAATTTAACCCAGGATGAGGTTAAAGAGTGACTCAGCCAACTAGTTCTGAAACCAGTGTCTGGCTTTGCATCTAGTTGCTCCCTTCCTTTTCCCAAAACAAAGTAAGACTTGCAGATAAAATGTTGGATAATCAGTGTCAGAAGCTGGTATATCACTTGTCAGTTTGGAACACATCTGGAGTTCACACTTTACAGAGAGGAATCATGGAATGCCTGGAGCTGAAGAAGTTCAGTTTCCCTAGAGCACGATAGTTCATTGCAGCAAGTCATATAAATTCACTTGAAATTGAAAGCACAAGCTTATGTGCTCATTCAGAAAACATTTACCTACTCCTTAAGAAGAATAAGAATTTTCAAAGGAATATTTTTAGGTATGATTGCCTATTACATTGATCCTTCTGAAATTGTTGACCACTATTTTATACTCACTCTTATGGGGACAATGATTTTTTTTCAGCTCATTTTTGAAGTACAGATTTCTATTTGTAGAGTCAAACAACTAGTCAGTCAGTGTATATTTAATGAGTATTTGCTACAATTTCAAACTGCCATCTCACTGAAATGATGGAGAAGTGTTCAGCCAAAGAGGTAAGAAGACAGGAGAATTTGAGCTGATAGTGAGAGACATTGATAAAAGATTAGATTGAGACTCAGGAATTACTCTGACTCTATGTAGGGCGAAGACTTTGGATTCATAATTTAGTTCCTCTGTGTCAAAGTTTCTCAGTTAATGAAAAACTATCAAATACATTGGAAACCACAAAGTACTATGTAAGTATGTGACACTTTGATGACTATAAGGATCATCATCTATAAAATGAAAGAAGTGATCTAACTAGTTTCTGGAGTGGCTTCCAGCATTACTATGTAAAGATTATAAACTCCATGGGTCAGTAATTTGAGCATTAGTTCAGTACATGTTGGATGGTGCTTGGCACAATGCAACTATAAGTGCTTATTGTCTTGACTTAAAGAGATTAGACCCCTCTTAGTCAATTATCAGTGTATCTTCTATGTCTCTACAAATAAAACCTGATTGACAATAGCAATCTATTAAAATGCCTTAGGGGATGGTGATTAGTTCCCATTTATATTTTAGAGGGTAAAAGAGCATTAATGGTAAACAATAAAATTTTCTAACTTGACCAGTTCTATTCTCAATGCAGTAAAGTTCCAGTGCCAAAAGATTCATGTGTAATGTTGATTCTTTTACTTTCAGAGCTGAGCTATGCCTGGATCTTCAATGAATACCCTTCCTATCAAGATAATCGCCGCTTTGTTTCTCAAGAGACTGGAAATCTGTATATTGCCAAAGTAGAAAAATCAGATGTTGGGAATTACACCTGTGTGGTTACCAATACAGTAACAAACCACAAGGTCCTGGGGCCACCCACACCACTAATATTGAGAAATGATGGTGAGTTGTCAAACAGTTTTGTTAATTCTATTTTTTAATATCATAGGCTGAATATGAGAAGATATTATATCACTGGCACACAAAACTTTAAATTAAAGAAAAGTTTAATGCTTTCTATATTTGGTATCCATATTTTTTCAACTTGTGTGAGAAATAAACCTATGAATCCATTTTGGAAAACTAATTAGAAATCTAATTGCTAATCTCAACAGGAATGGAATGTGGATTTAGGTGAATATAAATGACAAAGAAATCTATTTCTTGTTTCTCTCCCATTTAAATTGTATACACAGACAGAATGAAGTGAAAGGTTGAACAATTAGCTCATTAATCAATTCTGTGTAACTTAGTATTCAGGGTCCAGAAAGAAGTTTTAAACTATCCAAATCACTTCTGGATTTACAATAGTGAAAGTGTAGTTCCTGCCACAGCGAAATGCAGAAATACAGAGGTTCATTTGAGATAGAAGTTTTAATTCCCCACCCTATTATAAGAATATTTCAAAGAAATATATAAATTTCATCTTAGTTTGTTAAATGACCTAACAGTGCACACTAAGTCATCATGTGTTTTTAAAAGGCAGTTTTGTGTGTCATGGTCTAGAAGTACCATACTTTTCCCACCAAGGATTTTTATATACACTGCTCCATCTTTCTGAAACACTCTTCCTTGTCCTATGATTGAGCAAAGGTCACAGTTTTCATCCAAATTCATACTAGTTCCCTCAAGCATTATACTTGCCACATGGCAATTTTAAATTACTATGTTGGGGTAAGATGCATTATATTAAATAAAACTGAGCAATCATCAGTTTAAAGAGAAAAGTAGGCAAGAGAGTATTTATGTCAAAATCTGTCATTTTTACCTCTCCAGAACTATAGATGAAGAAACTTTCAAAAGGTATGCTCCACTAGCATTTTGTAAGAAATCATTTGAAAATACAACCCCTCTGGCCTCTACCCAAAATGCACTTATGCCAAAATGTCTGTTCAGTGGTATTATCCATTTTGGTGTGTCAAGTGACAAATGTAAAAAAATATTGACTTTGATTTACTAAGACATAGGTGAAGACAAGCATCACACAAAACTGCTGCTTTAGAAAGCAGGAACAGAAATTCAGGAACACAGAAAGTCCAGAATCATCATATATACCTCAAGTTGGCAACAACTATGCCTTTTGCTTGGTTTTTAGATTTACCTCAACTTGTCTAGTATCTTCATAAAAATGACAAATGACTTATATTAGAATATTTTATCACAAAATTACTGGGTTAAGGATCTCATTCTTCAGCAATTAAGGCCCATTCATTCTTAATTTCTATGAAAGTTGCATAGTGAAAATTCGTAATGTCTTTCTCATTTAGACTAGAGTACATAAAATAGACACTCAAGCTATATTACTAAGGACAAAACAGGTTATTTAATTAGCTCTTGTCTGAAGGTGAGAGAAAAGGGGAAATATAAATCAAAAAGAGATTGCTAAGTAAAGATAATATTCTTACCAAAGTCTATTCTGTGTTGGTAAAATCAATAAAATTATCACTCCCTAGGATCTGGTATGTAGTGACTGACCATGTATTAGACTGGGAAGTACAGGGTGAGTATAGAATTGTTACGGTCACTTTAATCACTGAAGTACACTCAAAATTTTGCATCCTCCTTCTGCCTCATAAATGTGATAAGCAAGGCAAAGTAAGTACAAGATTGAACCAAATAGATTGCTACAACTTGTCCTTTCCCTTGCTAAAAGTAGATGTGGCTTAAAGAACTAGAGTCCCCCAATATTCAAGTTATTACTTTGGAGTTCTAGCTAAGCAGTTCTGGACTATAATTCACTGTGTCCAGCCTGGAAGGTCACAGTATATCGTAAAAAGTGAATCATGAGCCTTGGCTCAGGTCTGGGTAGCAGTCAGGTGTGTTGTGCTGTGTTTGTCTCACCAAGTGTATTTACCAGATGCCTCTAGCATGTTATTGTTGTTCAATACCTTGGTATTTGCTGTTCCTTTTTCCCTGGGAATTCACATGGTTGTCTCCTTCCTACCTCTCAGTCCACTATAGAAATATGGGTCAGGAGGTAAGCTGGGAGGACCCTGGAGCCAGGCTCTTTGGATAAAATCCATAGCCACCACTCACTAGCTATGTTACCTTAGAGATATTGGTTTAACTTCATTGTTCTCTGTTTTCTCATCAATAAAATGAAGATAACAGAATCTAGCTCAGAGAGTTCTTCTTCTTCTTAAAATACATGCAAAGTAGTTTGAATAGTGAAAAAATAGAAGTGTAACATCAATAACTTTTCTACCTCAAATGTACTCAACAAATTTTATTTTAAACAGATAGTACTTTCCTTGCTTTTAGGAATATTAAATGTATGGATGGTACTCTCCTTGTTTTTAGGAATAGAAGTAAATAATGATAGTGTGAAGAAATACTTTCCAAAATGTTAATGGTGTTAACTTTTAATGTATTTAATCTCTGGTGTTAAATTTTGAATTCTTTTTTTTTTCTGTTTCTCTATTTTCTTATTTTCTCCAATGATTATAGATGTTTTCAACATTTTACAGCAATATGTGGTAATGAGATTTTTCAAAAATTATCAAGCCCAGAAGTCACTTAGAGATTGACCAATTTTATATATTTTTATTTTGGGAGGGAAAGGAGGCATCTAAGGAGCTGATAAGTGAGACAGCACAGCATCAGGACAGATTCTTGGTCCCTTATTATCCTGCTGTTTAACCAAGCTTCAAAAAAGTTTGTCCTGGACTCTGGAGTCCCATACTTACTCAGTTTGTTTTTTTGGAAATTTTATATTGGGAATTTGTCCAAATAGCTAAAAATTCTTTTGTAGAATTCACCTCTGAGAAATATGAAATTGAGAGTTGTTAGACAAATATAAAACAATTTTTTAAATCATAGTTTATGGCTATTTATCTAGATATTTGAAAAATCTTCTCTGAAAAGATAATATAACTTGTTATGTGGGGATTTGAGCCTGTTGTTTAGGTACCATGAAAGAAAAAGATTAAATGGAAAAAGAACATCCTAATTATTATTACTACGGTGTTAAAGTAGTCCATTGATCAATATTAACTCTACTGCTGGTTATTAATAGTGATGAGCTTTCTGTATTATGTGTTTACTACACAAATCTCGAAGAATTGTCCCTACATTTCCAAAAACAGGTAACAGACCATCATATAACATAACTACTAGAAAATAATGGAATTCTGTCATCAAGCCATTGTCGTGACTCCCTCTAAAATGGCTAAAAATGAAAAGAATTAATGTAGAATAAGAAATTGGGAAAATGAAGTAAAATCTGTAAGGATGCTTACATATGTCACATCCATGAGGACATGAGTGAACATGAAAAGTCATTGGCCTTTGCCTTTTTCCTGTGTTTTCCTTGAGACTGGCTGCAGATGGGTTGGGCACTTCCATGTTTTTCCTATTAGAATCAAGACAAATGCTGAGCCATTTACAGCCTGGATCCGTCTTATGGCTTCATGTTTGGCATATTGGTTATTAAATATTTCTGAATGTTATCCCTAATTTGGACTCTATGTAGAAGAAATAACTAGGAAAGAGGGAACAATAAATGTATCTTACAGTTTCAAATTCTTTCTTTCCCTTTTTCTTCTTCATCCCCCTACTTCTATATATTTTAAAGCATTTATATGTTCATGTGTATATATACCTTAAAATATCTGACCATATTTTCCTAATTCTTTACCATTTTCTCCAACTTAGCTTTATTCATCTATGAAAATATTGATTGAACTTAGCACTTAAATTGAGCTTTAACCTAGTGGAAGAAAGACCAGCTGATGACCTTAGCATGCTGCATACTCAGAGCAATTTGAAAAGAGTCAGAATCGATGTGCTGAACATGTGGAAGACTAAAAGACAAAAAGAAAAAAGTAATGAAATTACAGGGTGTGGTCCCAGGTCTACCCCACCTCCTATGAGACAATCACCATTTCTTTGGTCCCTCGTTTTCTTGGCCATAAAAATGAGCAATTGGTAGTAAGTTAAATCTAGGGTCCCTTCCTATCTTCACAGCTTTATAGCTTACTTTACTCCAATCTCAACATTGGCTCAGAACAGATAATATCAACTACTATTCAACAGACAAGACAAATACTGTTTAGTGGGTCAGATTTCTTCCAAATACCAACAACCAATCCTGAGCCATAGGGGACCATTGTGTGAGCCTTGATCTTTGTGACCAAAAAATCACTTAATGACCCAGAAACATACATTGTCCTCAAAATTCCAAATTTAAGACCTAGCTTTCATGATGGAAAAGAGAAGATAAAAATGTCCTGGAAAATTACAGCTGCTATACCATATATCTTCCATTGTGATCCTTCTAGCTCTCTTATCGTAAACATTCCTAAAACTGCCACAAACTGCATTAGGTCATCATGGGAGGTTTAACAACCACTATTTGTCTTCGTGAACAAACCAGCTTTATTTGTAGGCCATTTAATTAACCTAGGGGTCAGATCAGGAACCCAGACATTAAGGGGATCTCTTTTAGATTGTATACTTGGCCTATAACCTTTTACTGAAGACCTCACATTTAGAGAAGTAATGGGCAAAGATGTGCCCTCCTCTTAGGCATCATTTTAATTGTTTAAGATCTAGTTTATACCAAAATGCTTTGCTTCATTTAACTCTCACTTCTAATTGCAACTTTTATGTAGCTTGGTTATAGCAATCATGTCTCATTTTTAATTCTCTAACAACATCACAGTGAATGATTTGTGGGCGTAAAACATGTTTGATGAGGAGGACATCTAAATGACTAAAAGATGTGAGATAGTTTGCTAAACTGCCATTGCTAATCTGACTTAATAGAGTCCTAATGCCTTTAGATATTTTGAAGGTTTGATAAGCTTAGGAACTTGGCAGTCAGCTTTAGACTTTTAACACAGCCAATTCCATCTCAGGTCCATGAGGGCCAAAGGTCTTGGATGGTCATTTGGCTGGTCAAGTCAGAAGCATCTGTTCCATGTACATTGTGTTTGGTATACTACAAAGTCAAAAGCAAAATTTCAACTCCAGGGAACATACAGTCCTAGAAAACACCAAATTACTTAAGAGTCTAAAGTCTCATTCTTTACTGGAATTATTGAATTGAATTCCAAACAACAGATCTAAGACAGAGGGATTGGAATGAAAGAAGAAACTAGAGGTGTCCAGCCTACAGTAGAGTCGATTCAGGGTAGACTTTTGATTGTGTATTAACCAACAAATATTCATTGTGTATACCTGTTGTACACATGTCATTAAGGATGCACAAGTCTATCTATGTCCTCAGATTATAGTTTTGTTGAGGAGTCTAATTGCATTAAGGAGTAGGAGTGGGATTATACTGGGGGGAAAAATGAAGAATTAAAACAGGTTCATTTAAGTATCAATTGTGAGATAGAGTAGGATACAGTAAAACTGTGTATATATTCACACTCTGGGAGTTAGGAAATCTCACCTAATCTTGGGAATCAGCTCAAGCTTCCATGAGAAGTTGGATAGTGGAAGACAAAGAAAAGGAACTCCCAGCAACAGGCATAGTGTTTTTTTTATCAGGGGTTGGCAAAGTCCCACTTATAGGTCAAATCCTGCTGGTGGCCTGTTTCTATAAATAAAAGTTCATATGTTTAGCCACAAAAATGTTGGATACTCTTGGATAATTCCTGGATTCTGTACAATTTTTGTTGCTTTTGTAAATGGTATGTTATTTTCAATCACATTCTCTGACTAGTTATTGCTGATAAACAGAAAGGTTGTTCTTATTAATGACTCAATATGTGGGAAGCTTCATGGAATCTCTTGTTAGTTCTCCTATTTGTCTGTTGATTTTATTGATTCTTCCAAACTTTCCCGTCTTCTGCACTTCCTTTATTCCAAGCATCAACCAGTTAAGGCTCATGGACTCACTGTTTTTTGTTTTTTGTTGTTTGTGTTGGCTTTTTTTTTTTTTTTTTTTTTTTTTTTTTTTTTT
>VMDO01000953.1:0-154721 GCA_007922755.1 Pedetes capensis | reverse complement strand
CTTTTTGAGACAGGGTCTCTCTAAGTTACACAGACTGCCTCTGTTATTGAACTTGCGATCCTCCTGCCTCAGCCTCCCAAGCCACTGGGATTATAGGCATGCACCACTGTGCCCTGCTGACTCACTGTTTTTGTAACATTCTATTGACACATTGGAGCTGGGATTTAGCTCAGTTGGTAGAGCGCTGCGCTGCAGTCTCTGAGGTCCCGAGTTCAATTCCCAGCACCGCAAAAGTGGGAGAAGGGCCTGGCAAGCCACTCCCAAGGCAATCCCGAACCCGTCAGCCATTGAAAACCCTATGAGGGTCGCTATGAGTTGGATACCGACTCGACGGCACCTAACAACAACAACAACAACAACAACAACATTGACACACAACCCTGCCCATTTCTTGACATTTTGTCTATGGCTTCTTTCTATCTACAATGGAAGGGCTGAATAGTAACAGAGACCAAATATCCCAGGGAGCCTGAATTAAATCCTCACTCTCTGGCCCTTTATAGAAAAACTTTTATAACTCCAGTTAAAATGGTAATATCTTTAAATATCTGAAGATTATCAAAACATTTCTTTATGGCTTCAAAGACTTGCACTAGGGCCACCATGAATAGAGGCAGAGAGAGTATTTAATTCAACATAATGTGAAGAACTTTTTAGTAGGATGCAGATATGAATATTTCCTCAATAGAAGGCAAAAGTTTACCTTATAATCAGTTGCCCAAATGGGGACCTATTAGCAAATTACTTCAGGAATTCAGGTAAACCAATATTGTCACAGGCAAGCAGGGATATATGGTCATCCTGTCTCTATACAAGACAGTCTTCTAGACTCTGCATTTTAGTTATTGAAAAGAAAGCAAAGTAGAAGATGCAGGTTTGATTGGAGTCAAATCATGGGATTCATTTTCATCTCTAGGGGGTTTCTGAGAACACCACGAGATCCTACATGTAAAACATGATTCACAACCTTCCTTCTCTTCAACAGTGAGGAGATTCTTGCTTGGATAGTTGTTGCCTCAAACTCAGTATAAATTAACCTACATAATAGTAGGTAATGATGGAAGAGATTGCTTGGTCACTTCAGTCGACTTGATATGTTTTCTTCAACTCAGAAGAAAACATGACTTTTTTAAAAAGGGTAGAGTAGTAAACTCAGTCAAGGAAATTTATGACTAATCATTTTTTCAAATATTTTTAGATTAATGGAATGTACATCATACAAATTCTTTCTCAAAAAAGTCAGTGTTGGAACTTTCTGTAAAACAGTTCTTGTAATATTTTTCCAGTAGAAGATCCCACTCTGTGGATGTTGATAAATGTTCACTCTGTGGTTTAATTTAGCAAGCACAGTTTCCAGCTAACATAGGCATTGGCAAAATCTTATGGCACACGATTCTGCAAACTGGCTTCCTTCTGCCAACACAGTGCTCTGTAAATTGTACTTAAATAAGCACAGTGTGTGGCTGATTTCTCTTTCATATTCTGCAAATTGTCTGTTATTTTGTTAAACTCTGTGTTGTTACAGACATCACTGTCAACCCTAATAATTGCCCATTTGGTGAAAATGGTGCAATCATTACAACAAGGTCATCTACACAGTTCAGGCTGTTGGTGGGCCTTGTCCCTGGTAGAACTCCATTACTGGTACCTTCCCCATGACTAGACAGTAGAACACATTTATTAATGTCTGTTGGAATTTCTTGCTTTTGCTCATAGTAAGGAAAGTAACCCTCAAAGTTTGTTCTTCAAACCACCAGCATCCACATCACCTGGGAGCTTCTTTGGAATGCAGATTCTCATGCTCTGTCTCAACTTACTAAATCAGAAATTCAAGCCCTCCAGGTGATTTAAGTTGGAGAATCACTGCTTCATATCCAATACCTAGGAATTTCTAGCCATGTCTTCCTCATGAAATCAGCTCTTTTCATTATTCAGTAAACAACTAATCATTGCCTATATATGCCACATTACTAGGCGATGCACCAAAAAAAAGAGTAGCCTATAAATGTCATGAAAACAAGGATCAGAATGTGACCCTTTGCTAGGCACTGTGCATACCTTATAATTGATATTAAGTAAGCATTTATTGAGTTTCATTGGATGATAAATAGTGCTAAACCCCTGCCTTCTAAGGATGTCCATGTATGGAGTTTCAACTTTCACTACTCTTATAGTGGCTCACTCACTCCAAAGAATAGAAAACATTGACAATACATTTTAATAAATTAGGAGATTTTTTGATTCTATGTGTAAAATTATAGATGTTGGTAAATTATAGACATTGGTGTCTCTATTAAATATTGAAAGCAAGAGTTGTTTCTGTAAGCAAATCATATAGCCCATAGAGCAGAAAAGAAATATGGCAGAGATTGTGTTTCCTGGTTGAAGTAGAGAATATTCTGTGCACTCCTACTTTATCTTGGTTGTGCAGACATGGCTAAACCTTTATATCTTATCATCTTTTTAACTATTTCAAGGACATAAAAAGAGGCATGGAGTAATTCCATCAATGGCCTTTCTCTTTTAATCAAACTAATTAGTCTATAAATCATTAGAGCATCTGATGAACAATTAAGTTCAAAAGTATATGGGTTATCAGAGGAATGACTACCAAATGCACCCTTGTTTGAAAAAAAAAAGAAAAGCAACAGCTTATAAATGTAATGTAGAAAACAAAAGCCAAAAATAGGTAAAATGAAAGAAATAGTCAAATAAAAATACAGACTGTGCCTCATGCAACCAAAATAAACAGAACAGTTCATATCTGTTTCCAAAAAATGGTTCATAAGATAGTTGAATAAAATTGCTTCCCTCATTTTTATGACTTTAAGACTAGGACAATTGTTACTACAATGAAAATCCTTTGCACAGCAGTGAAACCTATGCCATTCCATCTCTGGACCATAGCTTCAAGTGTGTAACTATTGCCATATATACAAATTAGTCTGTGTAATTACTGATGAATCTCTTGTTTGCATTCCTATTAAAATAAATATGGATTACTATATCAACCAGGAAATCATTCCATGTGACCAGATAAACAGATAAAACAGATAAACAGATAAAATCTACAGTTCATATTAGTAAAAGATGGTCTTACTTGAGTAAACTTGTTCTATAATCATAGTGATAATAAATGACATCCATATCTAGAAAGGAGCACATGTTTGACTTAATAACTATTAAGGGCCACCCTGGAAAACCCTACATTAGTACATCTTTCCCTTCCTGCCACACATTCCTGCTCATCACATGTCTTTTTTTTTTCATATTTTTGGTACTAGGCTAGGATTTGTGAAGGAAACAGAAAAAAAAAATCGAGAAGATTTTCATTCTTCAAGGATGTAAAAAGCACAACAGAAGAAATGCCATGTATATAAATAGCTATAAGGTGAATGATAGAAACCAGTAATGCTCTCTGAGAGGTATCCTGACATTTATAAAATGTTTTATGTCAGCAGCTATTTGTTGAACACCTATTAAGTGAAGAGACTATAATAGAAGATAGGAATCCAAGAAGGAAAAAGACACATTATTTGATGTTACATGTTTTATCATCTAGATGGAAAACAGATATTAAATACATGGACAAAGGAGAGATTTAAATTGTGATAAATAATATGGAGGAAACAAGATGTGAACAGAGGATAACAGTAGGAACTTATTTGAGATGGGTAATCAGAGAATACTACTCTAAGACAACATCATTTGAGCTGAGACACAAAGCAAGAGACAGAGTCATCCATTTGAAAGTCATAGAGAACTTAAGACAGATGAAAACATGTCCATACAAAGACTTTCAAGTCAATGCTCATTGAGGCATTATTGGTAATAACTAAAAGTGGAAGCAATCCAAATGTCCATCAACCCCTGGATTGATTTTTGTCCCCGCAAAAGGTATGTTGATATCCTAACCCCAAGCTCCTCAGAATGTGGCCTGATTTGGAAGTAGGGTCATAGTAGATGTAATTAGTTGAGGTGAGGTCATAATAGAATAGGATGGACCCTTAATACAGTGGGGCTGGTATCCTTCTGAAGACACACAGAAGGAAGGTCATTTGACACAGAGGCAGAGATTGGAATGATACAGCTATACGTCAAGGAGTGCCAGAAACTGACAGCTCTCACCAGAACCTAGGAGGAAGCAAGGAATGATTATACTCAAATTTTAGAGCACAGCCCTGTCAGTACCTTTATTTACGACCTCTCGCCTCCCAGCTCTACTGTCTCTGACACCCTATGTTCTATCCTTAGTAGGACATGGCAGCCCACTCCCGAAACAATCAGCCATCAAAAGCCCAATGACAGTCACTATGAGTTGGACACAACTCAATGGTACCTAACCGCAGCAACAAGAGAGCTTCCAGAAATATGAGAGAATAAATTTATTTTCCTTTAAGCCATACAGTTTGTGGTACTTTGTAGTGGCACTCCTAGGAAACAAATATAGCTTTGTTGTTGTTGTTAGGTGCCATCGAGTTGGTATCCAACTCATAGGGACCCTACATACAACAGGCGAAACAGTATTGTCAGTGCTTCTCTGCTGTTCATTGGGTTTTCAATGGCAGATTGATTTTTTTGGGAGTGGGTTTCTGGGTCCTTCTCCCAAGCCTACAGTATCTGGTGTTCCCAGGTGGTCTCCCATCCAAGTACTAACCAGGCCCAACGACCCTGCTTAGCTTCCGAGATCTGACAGGATCAGATGCCACAGGGGTAAGGCTGTAAGCTACGTCCATATAGTGGAATACTATTCTGCAATAAATAGGAAAAAAACTACTGGTACAGGCTATATCATGGATAAACCTTGAAAACATACCAAGTGAAAGAAGCCCGACACAAAAGACCACATATTGTATGAATTCATTTACGTGAAATGTCCAGAATAGACAAAAGTGTAAAGACAGAAAGCAGTTTAGAGGATGCCTACGGCTGAGACTGGGAATGGGAATTAACCATAAGTGGGCATAAGGGATCTTATTAGAGTAATAGAAATGTTCTAAAATTGAATTATGGTGATGGCTACACAACTTAGCAAGCTTGCCAAAATAACTGAATTATGCTCTTTAAATCAGCAAATTTTGGTGTATAAATTACATTTCAAAAATTTGTTCTTTAAAAAAATGCCATGGAAAAAGTGAAAAATGAGGGAGAAGAGATTTTAATGCTTTCTGGTCATTTAAAGACCACTATTGGCTAGAGAGTAGGGCAGACAGAGAAGAAGGGGAGCCATTAGCACGTAGGTAAAGATCCTGGGAGAGCAGACTTCCAGTGTGGACCTGGTGGGATTTTAGGATGAGATAACCATCCATAGATCTGAAACACTGAGTCTATATTATATAGCCAGTTATATTTCAATTCTTCATAACAAAGTTGTATGAGATATACTTGCTCATTGGTATAATTTTCATAGCTATGTTAAAGAAACACAATTTATGTGTGAGATTCATACAAGTGGATAGGCTAGGGGCAACTAGATCACTTCTAAGACACACTTGCCCTTTGTATTTTTATCCTTACTTTCTCCTCTCCCCCCAACACATAATATACTGTGATGCAGAGTGTCTTGATTTCCTGGGAAGCCGAAGACCTCTTTCTCTCAAGGCAATTCTCTTCTTTTAATTAACACTCCTCTCTGAGTATACAGCCACATACACAATGCGAAAAGGTGTTAACTTGCTCACTGTGCTCAGAGTCATAGTACCGATATTTATGGGATGATGATTCAACTGTATAGGCTGGCTGTTAGCAAGTTCAGCTGCTGTGCACGAAGGCTGTTGTTAGTATGCACTGTGTTGTTGCCAGGCCAGCCTTATAAAATGCTGAAAGAGAGGCCAACTCAAACTTAGGTGCTAACGAACTTATAGCAGAGATTGGCCAAAGAAGGAAGAATTATTTTGTATGTGAACATGTGAAACCTGGATTTGATATATGTTAGTTTAGTTTTAGAGTATTATTCATTGCAGTGATAAAGACCATAATAAAAAATAGAGAGAAGTCAAGACCTGCGTTTCAACCCTGAGCACTAACCAGCTTGCTGTGGGACTAAAGGCAGCTGTTAAATCCCTTCGAGATTACAGCTTTCCTTGGAAGAAGGGATAGTTTCAAACTGTGGTTTTACCTTTCGGAAGCATAAGTGCTGCTGCAAAAGGTTGCTGGCTGTAGAGCTCCCCTTTCAAAAATGTGCATCTGTGAATGCAAGGAAATACCAAACAGAATCATCTCAAAGTCTCTTCCAAATCCAATACCCCCGGCCATACAAGGAAAAGAAAACAAACAACAATAACAGAACAACTATGTTCAAGTTTTCCCTTTTACAACATACCTGACAGCAAATCTAGGGTACAGCTAATGCTTAGGGTTGTTCTTCCTCATACACAGATTGAGTAGATCCTCTTGATGCCTCTCCATCTCCAAAACAGCAGATGAAAAGGGCCTTCAAAAGGAGTGAAATCATCCCTTTGTTATTGCACCTGTGCCCATCCTTCCTTGTTTCTAACCTTTTCTTTTGAATCTCTTCTCAGTGTCTTTTACCTCTGACTATGGAAAGCCTAAAGGACAGATGAAACAGAGAGTCCTATCATTCATTGTACAGTAGATAATTCCAAGCTTTATAATCAGCATAGACAAATCAGAAATCATGGAAAATGATCAGAAATTGAAAATGAATAGATGTATCAAAACAATGGAGTAATGGTAGAAAGGTTCCAGAATGTATTTCTGTAAGAAATAATTGATAAGTATTTATTTATAAAGCATGGATTTAGTTTGCTAGGTTGTTACTTTGCTCATAATTGTACAGTCATTTTTCAGGATATGGGAAATTGGGGGAACATAATTCTCAAGCTAAGAACACCATTAGCAGGGTAGGTATAATCTAAACATTGTTTTCTGTTGAGATTTTCTGTAGACCTTATTTTTTTTATTGCTTCAAAATGTAAAATATAGGCCGCTGTTACCTTGCATATACTGACTAATGACTAATGTAAATTTGCCTTAGAAGTGAATGTAAAAACTGTAGCCACAGAATGATGACTCAGAAAAATTGTTTTCTTGTATAGACATCATAAAGTGTGTGTATTTTTAAAGCGTTTTTAAGTATTGTAATTTTTTGTGCAATGTTTCCAGAAAGTTTCCTGGTGACTAGGAATTTATCATTCTTTTTTTTCCATGACTAAAAAAATATTTGTAAGAAATGAAGTTGTATGCATGGAAATTTCAATTCTAGGAAGATGGTGTGGCACTCTGATACAGATTTTTCTCTGGTAGTAACTAGGAGAAGAGCCACAATTTCATGGCTGGTAGAGATGAGACCTACTCTAAATGAAGGAATTAATTGTGCACATCATGATGTAAAGGAATATCCCACATTAACAGAAAAATACTTACATACATCTTAAAAGAATCTCTGAGACTTGGCTCCTTTGTTTATTCACAGGGGTGATGGGTGAATATGAGCCCAAAATAGAAGTCCAGTTCCCAGAAACGGTCCCAACCGCAAAAGGAGCAACAGTCAAGCTGGAATGCTTTGCTTTAGGAAAGTAAGTTCTGGTTTCCCACCCTCCTTGTTCCTCCTTCCTTCAGGTCGGGCAGGTATAGAATTTTCCTTGCACTGTTCACAGCAGTGGTTTCTGAAGTGACTGAATAGCAAGTCAGGCCTTTCTCTTTGTAATTCTCTGCATGCATCTTTGATTCCACTCTCCCTCCACATAGAGAGACAGGTAATGGCAAGAAGGATTGGGCTGCCACCCTTGACAGGGCCACAAAGGAGAGGAGAATGGGCAATTCTGGAAAAGTATTTTTTTCTATTACTATGACCTGTAATGTGCATGCTGTCTAACTCAGGATGACAGGAAAACAATGGCCTTCATTTGAGGTGCAGGCAAGCTGACTATTTGGAAAAAATACAGACTTTGTTCTGGTCCCAGTTTTGAGAGGATGCATCAAATTTTTCTTAAATTTATTTTTAAATTGCCAATTTCTTCTCTCTACTTTAGATTTTTTCCTGCTCTGGCTAAAGATAGGTAAGACCTGATAGTCTCTAAGAGAGTATTTTACAGAGTGGTCAAAAAATTTTCTGCAGTTTGCTTATTGAATCTGGATTACCCTTAGAAGAGCCTACTTGGAAACCAGTTAGTTACGCATATAGTGTCTGCCAAAGGGCATAAAAAAAGGAAATGCAGATCATTGGGATTTTTATGTGCCACTTATCAGCAGAAACAGTTTGGCATCAACAATATAAAACTATCCGGCATCCAAAGTGAGAATTTTTGGGTCTTCTGTGGATATTAAGGAACTATGTCAGTCTCTACTACCAACCCCATCTATTTGGCTACCTAATACTAACTCCCTATCTTTTTCCTGTTCCTAAATATTAAGTAAGGCAACACCACTAACACTTGCCCACTCCTTGTATCAGTATGTAATTTTTTAAATAATTTTTGTGTTTTAAAGAAACTATAGAAAATATTCTCTTGTCTTTGATTTTTATTTTCAGCCCTAATAGAAGGATGATTTTGACTTCTGTATGTTTTCAAACCATGGTAATGTAAGCTATTATGGTAACATTAGCTACCATGATACCTGCACTTTGATACAGTACAATACAGTGGTAATTTTTTTATGTTCTGAAAATTTGCCACATTAAACAAATTATGATAAAGCTGCATGATTAAACACCATACAGACATTAAAGACAAGCTGTAAAACAACATATAAGGCATAACAAATGCATGTGATTTATTGCAGGGCGAATAAAAGCAGATTGTATACAGTATGATGTTGCATTTTATATTTTAGGGTTTGGGTGTGTGTGTGTGTGTGTGTGTGTGTGTGTGTGTGTGTCTATTAAATCAGTTGGGGAAAAGGTAGAAACAGGTAACTGGATTGTCTAAGTATATATTTGGTGAACTCTGCAAGGTGGCATCTTAAAAAGCTTCCTGTGGAAAAAGAGCAAAATTCTCAATGTTCACATTTCAAAAGAGGCTATGAATTAAACACTTCACACAGCTTCAGTTTCACTAGCATAACAACAGAAGACACAAATTGGGCTCCTCCAGTATATACAGCAATGTTTGGGTATGTATATCCAGCTGCTGAAACACGCTATCATCACCCATTTAAGATCAGGCAGACTACATCTAAGTGCAGTTATTTTGAGAGGCATGTATTAAGTGTCTATCTCAGTGAATGTAAAGATACCATAATATATTTTGGTAGAAGTCTTCTGCATATTGAGCTGGTATTTGTCTAATGAACTTAAATTCTTTTAAAACAAATATAGTACTATTGATGACTTCAAATTTGGAAATACCATCTCAGGTTTCCCAGAGAAAATTAGCAGGTCTTTAGTCTAATTACTTCACTGGGAGTGTTTTTGTGAAAAACAAATAAGTAAATAATTGTATACCCTGCTAGGAAGCCACAATCCTAAAAGCTGTGGTTAGCTTGCTAAACTACTGATTTGCAGACTCAATGTTGCCCCCCTTGCAATTTAAGATGTGTTTGAAATAGTTATGTCAGGATAATGATAGATGCCTTGGGAGTACATAAAGATGTTGCAGATTGCTTCTTTCTTTATCTCACTATATTAATTAAAGCTTCCCCAAACCACCTTCCAGTGGACTGCTATAAATTGCAAAGGTCCTCAATATATAAGTGACAATAAGGAGAGCAGCTATATTGTCTAGAAAAGGATGCCTCAAGTAAACAATTTCTCTCTGTCAACAAATAACTGTGTCTCCCAGATTTTATGAGCTTATTATGTCTACTGTCATTTGTTCATTATGTGAATATTCCTCAAAGTAGGTACTCATATCATATCTGCTGTCTCTCACTACATAACAAACCAAGAAGGAAGGACCAACCAACATCTTATTATATCTTATAATTTAGGACTTAAGAACTCAGGCTGAGCTTGAATGGATGATCCTTTTGCTTTGTGCAGTGTCACATGAGGTCTCTGTAGTGTTGAGCTGGCAGATGAGCTGCCGTAGGAAGCTCAGGAGTGTTGCATTTCTGGTGTCTTGGTGGGAATGTTGGACTACTGAGCTCACTGAGATTATCAATAGGGAAGCCGCCTACGGAGTTTCCTCTGTATGGCAGTCTCGGGGTATTGCAGATTTCTCATAGGCAGGTGCCTAATAGAGAATGTTCCAAGAGACAGAGAGTAGACATTGCCAGTTTCTTAATGCCTGAGTCTGCAAATTGACACAGTTATCACTTCTGCCTCCTTTTATTGGTCAACATAGTCAAAGAACCCATGAAGTTTAAGGAGAGGGAGAGTGGATGTAATGTCCATGGGAAAAATATACAGGAATTTGCAGACATCTTAATTCCATCACAAGTGTACAAGAGCATTTTTATGTTAATATTTACAATTTAGAAAAAATGTATTAGAAAAATATAAGCATATGTAATCTGTTTTATTCCAATGATAATAGTGCATAGGAGATGATGTTGTCTAAAGTTCAGAAACATTCGTTGATTTTGAGAAAAAAAAAAACTCCTAAACAGATAAAAAATACTGGAGATATTTATTGTTGTTGTTAGGTGCTGTCGAGTCTGTATCCGACTCATAACGACCCTACCTATAATAGGAGAAACACTATTGGAGATATAGATATATTTAAAATCATAATGGCAACATAGGAATGAACTTTGGAAAATGTTGTAATGAGTTAGTATGTTTAGAACCAAGAAGGAAGAGTCTGTTAGTATAGATTCAAATAAAAGATACAATTTGCTTTAATTTGATTCACTCTTTTTTTATTCTTGCTATCAGTCCAGTACCAACTATTCTCTGGAGAAGAGCTGATGGAAAGCCAATAGCAAGGAAAGCCAGAAGACACAAGTCAAATGGGATTCTTGAAATTCCCAATTTTCAGCAGGAAGATGCTGGTTTATATGAATGTGTGGCTGAAAACTCCAGAGGGAAAAATGTAGCAAGGGGGCAGTTGACTTTTTATGGTGAGTTTGCAATTTCAATTCAGTACTTCTTGGTATTAAAATCATACACTGCAAAGTTTGTAGTAAAAGTATGTTTCTGTTTTGTTTTTTTTCCCAGCAATGGTGTAGAATAGGACTCTGCAGTACTTTTGGTTTGCTACACAAATAGCATTCCCTGGATGATTCTGGGTGTGGAAAGTGAAGGTAGGGGACAAGGATGTTGATGGAGCAGACAGGAAGGAATTAGGCTGATGTGTTTGGCGGATAGATATTAGTGTGAACACACTTCTAAAGGAGACTGTTTTTCTTCTTCCCATCAAGGTGTAAACCTGACACAGGAAAGAGCTTGTTGTTCCTCTTCCTGTTTTTTGTTTTACTTTGTTTTGTTCCTACCTCTGTGCTTCACTTGAATTTTGATTTGGGGCTTGTATTAATCTTTGGTAATTGCTCCTATTCAGTAGCAATTTAATGTGATACCATGAACATTTCAAAATGCATGCTTTCCAAATTTAGTTCTTATCCAAAAGAAGTATGACAGATCTCTTTCACCCCAAAGACTTTTTATGTGCAGCTGCTCCTATTCCAATCAAATCATTGGCATTGATCCCAAACATAATATAAATGTACAGCCTCTAGTACGTGGTCATTATTGAGCCTATCTTGGAAACCCTATTAGGGTATTGATTTGAAAAACACAAAAGAATTTCATTGGGTAGGCATTTTGAAAGAAAATTGACTTCTGCCAAATTAGAACATGACTGAATCTCTCTGGGGTGTAGGGTATAAATTTTATAGACTGATGGTTGTTTAAGAATAATTTAAATAAGCAACAATGCATATTAAAATGACAAGTGCCCTTCTGTAGAAACAGTTTGTAGCAAGAGCATTGAGTGTTCTGATTTCTTGAAATAACTGATACTGCAGAAATGATTTTCACTAATTCCTCTCCCAGAGCATTTTGGTTTTAAGATATGGCTAAACAATATCAATAATCATATAAGGCATTCTAAAAGCTTGATTAGAAATGGAGAGGAGATAGCCATGCTTGACCCTCACTGTTTTGGACTTGGATACCATCTAATCAGCTGGTTTGGTAGGAGAGCATGTCAGGTTCTAGAAAGTTCTTCACAGGATGAGCTGGGCAAGAGTTGTCTGAATAAATCTGTACTTGTCTTACTCATTCATCTTTCTACCCATACCAAATAATAGACTTGATAATTCATCTTTGCTTTTTCTTAAATTATGGTACTTGATGACTTATTTGATGGTTAAGAAGCAAAAGACACCACAGTTAATCAACTAGAAAAATATGACACTCAAGGTTACAGATTTACTCAGTGAGATGCAATTGCTGTGTATGTGTAACTGCTCTGTTTTTCTCACCAGTGTTATAATTATTTCTCATATGTCAGGTAGCAACAACTTGGACTTAATTAAGTAATTGGGAAACATTTTCTCCTTCTTCTTAGTTGAATAGACTTTTCAATTCAGTGGTGGTTGTTCCTAAATGTTATTTGAGTTGCTTAACTAATTGAATAAAGGCACATTCACTTTCATGATTTTCTTTACAGTGATTTCAGTATGCTAAAAAGATACGAAATTTTCTGTAACCAGGAGTTGGTACAGTGGTTAAAGATTCCCTGCTCTGAAAATATAGCCATCTAGAGTTATGATGAAAGAGAATCAGTTTTACCCCCAGCTCCTAGCCTTGTGCAGTGACATGTGTTCTTCAGGGATCCTGCTCTAAAAATGAAAATGAAGTGCTAACAGTGCCTGCCTTTTAAGTGGAGGTATCTGCTGCCATGCATGGGAAAAAGAACAGAATAAAATTTGCCTGCTTTCTGAAGATAACTTGGTTTTACCTCATTTGCAACTACCTGTGGTATTAAAACTTGTCAAATCAGTTGACTTTCATAGCACTTGACTAGTGCATCTATGTTTATTCTTTTGTTCTACCTCAACTAGCACATCAATGACACAGAGATTATCCAATTGTTTTCTTTGTCACAGGAGAGCTTAATTATACATGAGTGCTTGGCTGTCATTTTTGTTTTGCTTTATTTTTTTGGTCTAGGTTTTCCCAATACTGTGTTCCTAATATCCAGCTGCCTTGATTGCCAAATTAAGTGAATTATTATAATTAAAATGATGGTGAAGGTTCCCCAAATGGGAAAAGATAGCCCCAGTCACTTATCCATGCACAGTCTGTCTTTGTTGACAGGACAGCAATTTCTTACAACATTAAGGTGTGCTAGCTCAGGGATTAGAAAACATGGGTTTGAGTTTAGACACCTGCTGGGGTTTCTTTCTTTATTTCTTTTTGTTCTAAGTTGTTGCATTTAACTTTCCACTTCAGCAGACACAAGTGTACTAACCCCTAGATAGGCATTTTATTTTATTTTATTTCATTTTATTTTACTTTTCTGGTAGGTTAAACTCAGGCCCCCAGGCTTGCTAGGCAAGCACTCCACCATTGAGTGGCACCCCAGCCCCTTTTTTACTTTTTTATTTTGAGACAGGGTCTTGCTAAATTGTACAGGCTGCCTATGGCCTTGAACTCACCATCCTCCTGCATCAGCCTCCTGAGTTTCTAGAAATATAAAGGAATATAGGCATGCACCACCACCCAGCAGTTTTTTTCCTTCTTGCGCTGTAACCATTTAACCTTCTTTCAATGATCTAGTGGTCATGATTCCATTGCATCCATCTATGCAGTGTCAATCCAGAGGAAGCCTCCATTCCTGGTTTGTGTATTCCTGCTGTGCCTGTGCCTTTAGGTTAACATGAGCTACCTGTGTTTGGTATGTGTAAAGAACTGAAATGAGTTCAGATTATTTCTTTCCCCACTCTTATCTTCACACTTTGTTTTTGTTTTTGTTTTTGTTTCCCTTTATTGGTAAATGTTGGTGGGGCACAGAGTAATACAGCATTTACTTTTTCTATTATGCAACTATTACATCATTCTTGGTTATACTTTTCACAAACTTATGAAGTTCACACTTTATTTTACCATGACCTGTACTTGGCCAGCATAATCTAGTTTAAATCTGCTCTTTCAGTCATTTCTCAACATGAAAAGCTTCCTAAAAATAGGTCTGTGTTCAGAGACAGAACATTACCAGTCTTTGTTACTAAAAGTGGAAATTTTCCAAAATGACTTCAATATATTATTCATTTATTCAACAAATATCTTTTCATTGCCTACTATGTGGCAGGCCTTGTTAGGTACTAGGGCTGCAAGACAAATCTTTGCCCTCAAGGACCTGATATTTCACTAAAAGTTAATAGGCAATGTCTTATTAAGCAAATAAATGAACTAGAAAATTTCATACTGTGGTAAGAGTTATGAAGAAAATAATTAGGTTGATATGATAGAAAGTAATTGGGGAGCACAGGAAAGACTTCATAAGATAAAGTAGTCAGGGAAGATATGTCTGAGAATTGTCCTCTGAGTTGAAACCCAGAGGGTGAAATGAGCTAACCTTCCACAGGGAAGCATGTTCCAGGCAGAAGGTAAGGAAGTACAAAAGCCCTAAGGCAGACAACTCTTTGACATATTTGAGGTGCAGCAAGGAAGCCAGTGTAACTAAATCATAGTGAGCAAGGGCAAAAAGTATGAAAGAGAGGAAGGTGATAGACTATGCAGTATCTTGTAATCCAGGTCAAGTGGGGGTTTTATTCAGAGTAATGTGAAGCCATTAGAGGATTTTAAGCAGGGTAATGACTCAACCTGATTCATACTTTTAAAAGACCATTCTGGTTGCTTTGTGGCGAGTAGATTATTGAGAGCTAAGAAAAGAAGCATGACAACCAGATCTGAGGCCATCACTTATCTCTAGGTGAGAGATCTTGGTAACTAGGACTCAAGAGAGGAGAAGAAATGGAGAGATGGGAAATAGATGTATTTCAAACTTAGAGCCAATAGGCTTTTCTCATTTTAGTCCTACAACTGCCCAGTTTATAGATAAGGAAACTGATTCCCAAAGAGATTAAAGTTGTTGTTTCGTTGTTAAGTGCCATCAAGTGGTGTCCAACTCATAGCGACCCTCATAGGGTTTTCAATGGGTGATTGTTTTGGGATTGCCTTGGGAGTGGATTGCTACATCCTTCTCCCATTTTTGCGGTGCTGGGAATCAAACTCCAGACCTCAGAGACTGCAGAGCAGCACTCTACCAACTGGACTGAATCCTAGCCCCTTTAAATATACATAGTGAGAACCAAAGCTAGATTCCAAATGCTGTACTAGAGCTTCAGAAACTTTGGTGTGCATCAGAATAACTTGGAAGTCTTATTAAAATGCAGAAAACTGGGCTCTATACACAGAGATTTTAATTTGGTAGGTTTGGGGTGGCAAGCAAGAATTTTTATTTCAATTAATTTACCAGATAATGCTGATGTTGCTTGTCCAAGGGCCACACAATGAGAACATTGCTCTGTGCTAGGATGTTTCCAAATGGTACCAGGATGATGAAGATTAAACTGCAGCCTGCAGCTTGCTGTCTGGTCCGGCACTATAGCCAGCCTACAGAGACCAAGTAGAATGAGAGTTCTAAGGCAATTATCTTTGAAGCAAGGAAAGGGAAGTACAAAATAGATTTAATACACTTGATAATTACTCATCTTTCCCCTTACTCCTACAACAATTCCCTTTTCTGCAAATAGACTAATAGAATTATAGTCATCATTTAGAAAAATGAACTGTGAAGTAAAAGAACCTGGTATTTAGTGCCTTTTATACAGTTTCTCCCATATGTAACAGGTGTTATGAGAGTAAAAGCATCTTCATTGTTAGGAAATGGGGAATATTATATTTAATGGTAAATGAAGCTATATCTCATGAAATCTGCTAATGCTTGAGTTGGAAGGAACTATGAGGCCTAGCACTTAGATTTTATAAATAAAGCACATAAGGCCCAGAGACATAAAATAATTCACCTAAGGTCATTTAGTGAGTGGGAATGAGAGCTTTGACTGAAAGTATGTTCTGTTCTACTGTATGTGTTTCTTTTCCTACAAATATACCATTTTAATAAAGTAGGTCTGGGGAAGGATATATGAATCATATTATACTTGTTTACATTTTTTCTTTTTCTTTTTTCTCTTTTTTTTTTTTTTTGTATGTGTGTATGTGCATGTGTGTGTGGTACTGAGGGTTGAACCCAGGGCCTCGTGCTTGCATGTGCTGGACCACAGAGGTGTTTTTCAGCACAGCATCCTAATTCCCAATGGATCTGCTATGTCTATGCTATGAATATGTGATCACTAGATAATATTCGGGGGCTGGGATTTAGCTCAGTAACAACAACAACAACAATAACAGATAATAGTTACCCTTGCAAAGTGGCTTAAAGGACCAAGTGACAAAAAAAATGGACAGAGCAGATAAGCTAATTTCACAGAAGAGCAATACTCTGCTTAATTGTCCTAGACAGAACTGATAAGAGGACCCTCAATTCCCCTGGGTGTCACTTAAGACAAAGTCAAAAATTTTTGTTTCTTTTCTTTATCCTGGTGGTTCCAACAAAGAGGGTTGCTGTATTTTTTCAAGGAGTACAAACTGAGAACCCATTGTAAATAATAGATAGTGGGAAATAATATACAAGATGGTGCACAAGTTCCTCAATCCATGACAAACCTTAAGCCAGGAAAGAAAGAATCCTATCAAGGACAATATATTGAAATGCAATTCAACTCTCTCACTTTATATTGCTAAACAAAGCAAAATATACATATTGCACTTTTTTCCATTAAGGAATATTGTTTAAATTCACCTGTATCAAGTTTTTCATAAGTGGGGATCTATTTGTGTGACAGTTTCTCTGCTTACCTAATGGAGTATTTCTTATACTTTGGGTTTGAGGAGTCCTTTCTACCATGAAAAATTCCTGAAATCCTCAAAGGTCTTTTGTTTACAATGAGTTATAACTACAAATATCTACTGTATTATAAGTTAAAAGTGAGAATTTAATCTAGTACTTAATTTATCTTAAAATGACAAAAAAGCAAGCAATGTGTTAACATAATTAACATATTTTAAGAAAACCAACTACTGTATTTTCCCAAGCAAAAAATTACTGAGAAGGGTGGTGGTGTTTATATTTTTACAAATGTTTTTAATATATGCCTTAATAGAAGAAAAGTATATACTCATGTATTTCTATGTTCAGTCTGTCATAATATGTTGTTTTGGTTGAAGTATAGGAAGGAAATATAGCCAAAGGAAGGAAGGATCTCATGGATTCCTATCAGGGACTTTGGCACCCACAGTAGTCCTTAGACCATGATTTGAGAACCATTGGTCCAAAAGAATACTCTATTGCCATTGGCAGCAGATTAGACATATTTTGAGAGACTCCATATAGAGAATAGCCTGAAGCTGTAGCACTGTGGTAATCCAGTCTTGTCATATCTCAGAAACTAAGCAGGGTCGAGCCTGGTTAGTCCTTGGATGGGAGACTGCCTGGGAACACCAGGTGCTGTAGGCTTGGGAGAAGGACCTGGCAACCCACTCCCAAAAGTTACTATGCCATTGAAAACTCTATGAATAGCACAGAAACACTGACAACAGCATTTCTCCTGTTGTACGTAGGGTCACTATGAGTCGGACACTGACTCGACAACAACTAACAACAACAACAACATACAGAGAATTGATGTTGAAGCCAAGTAGACCTATGGGGTAGTCCTTACCAAGTCATTTTATGAATCTTGACATTTACCTCCCTGGGCCTCCTCTATAAAATAAGGGTTGTTGTTGTTGTTAGGTGCAATTGAGTTGGGCCCAACTCATAGTGACCCTGTGTACAACAGAAGGAAACACTTTCCGACACTGTGCCATGCCCAGCACTATGTCAGTGCTTCTCTGCTACTCATAGGGTTTTCAATGGCTGCTTGTTTGGGGAATTGGCAGCCAAGTCCTTCTCTCATTTTTTGCAGTCCCGGGGATTGAACCCAGGGCCTCAGAGAGTACAGAGTAGCACTGTACCAACTGAGCTAAATACTCACTTAACTGACAGACCTGTTATAAGGCTTAAAAATGATGCACATGGATAATCCTGGTAAGATATTCCATAAATAAATAGTTTCTGGGTTTGGGACTTAAAGTGGATAGGAGAAGGAGAAGAATTCAGTTTAGAAAGAGCAGATTCAGAGAGATACTAGGTAGAGACTGAATTGAGGATTTAAAAAGAAGAAGAAGAAATGAAAAAAAATAACCTATTTTAGGCTACAGTCATAGCTTCATCTATTTGGGTAGAATTGGGTTTAGTGAATGAGTCCTAAGACATTTGAAAAAATTAATAAACTCTTAATTTTAGAAAATGTTTTTGTAGTACTTGAGGGTTGAACCCAGGGCCTCATGCATCCTAGACAAATGCTCCACCACTGAGCCACACTCCCAGTTCCTTTTTTATTTTTTGAGACATGGTCTTTCTAAATTGCATAGGCTGCCTCTGGCTTCAGACTTACAGTGCTCCTGTCTCAGCCTCCTGAGTAGCTTGGACTATAGGTGTGCACCACAGCACCTAGGTGATTTAAATTTTTTAGTTCTATGACCTATTTATATAGTTCTGAATTGACCACTGCATCCCTGGGAAGAAAAAAAAAAGATGCACTTTTATAGAAGTTGGTTAACAATAGACAACTTAAATAAAAACATAAGGAAAGGAAAACATAGTAAGCACAATCCACACACAATTCTAATGCACATCTGATTTTCTTTAGCCCTCTAAAATTGTTGAAAGTGTGCAGACTAGATTTGAGAACATACTATAATAGCACTTAACCTTCCTGATAAGGAAAGAAGGCAATTGATAGCATACAGTGGTAATGTTGTTTGTGTTGAATGAGCTGTGTATGTTCAGAAGGTTTGTAATTGACAGGTAAGAAAGGATTCATGGAGGAAGTGGTACTGCAGAGTAAAGCACTTGTCAGGAGATGAAGGGCAGGAGACTGTTCCTCAGTTCAATATGGTCTGAACATGAAAGCAGGAACTGGCTCTTACTTGACAGGAGCTTAGAGTTTACTGGGCATAGCTGGGGGAACAGTAAAAAGCTGAGGGACACCAGATGGTAGAGGACTTTAAATATTAGCCTAAAGATATGAAATAATGGTGACGTTCTCTTAATTTGTATAACATTTACAACACACAGAGCACATTCTCAAACCTAACCCATTACCTCATTTAAAAATTACTTCCTACAATCCTATTTGTTTTATTTATTGATGAATACCCATTAATAGAAATATACTTCCTTTGGATTGCCTTCTACTGCATCTTGACATAGTTGGTCTTTGTATTTTATCCAAAGTTTATCATTCCTGTCTACAAGAAGGTTGACCTGGTGGCACCTCTTCTGCCATTGCCAGAAGCAAAAGTCAATTGTAGCTCATATAGAGGTCAAGAGACCATAAATAGTAGTATGTAAAGAAATAAAAAAAATAATAGAAAAGCCAGGAGAACTATGAATCCAGTTAGTTTAAGAATCAATCTAAAAGCTAAATCTTTCACACACTAAAGTCAGAGGGAAACTTAGACATTGTCAAGTTCATCCTTCCCTTAGTTTGAAAAAGAAGAGTTAGGCTTTCAATCTCCAGGCTCAGACTTCAACGTTCTTGTTATAAGAATACAAAATCCTGCCTCAGCACAGTATTTTTCAAAGTGTTTATATGTTTAATCATCAAGTCAGTTTTTTAAATGACAGTTTACAAGAAATGCTCAGTATTTAAAAGAAACCAAGGCTGTTCGGTTGCAGAGAATATCTTCCAGGAACCCTCAAGGCTTCACAGTACTGAGTTTGGGTAGGGAATGGATGAGAGCCTGAAGTCAGAGGAGTAGAGATTGTCATGGCTGAATGAAGGTCAAGGTTGGGCCCTGCTCCAGAATGCAACATAACTATTTCTTATAAAGCTAATCTTTCCTTCCAGTGATTCTGTGAATTAAAAGTTTAGGGTTTAAGAAAAATCTATAATTGTAAACTGGAAGACTCTGTAATCATGTTAGAAAATGAGTAGTTCTAGTGCTAATTTTGGGAACATTGGATTTAGATAAATTGAGAATATCCTGATAATTCTGCTATCAAGATAAGAATGCCAGGCTAGAAATAAAGATTTTGGAAGCATCTCTACGTAGGTGGTAAACTGAAGCCAAGTAATTATCTCCAGGCTCATAAAGCCCACCTCCAATAAACTTTTTAAGCAAGGTTAGCCAGACCTACACATTTCCTGGAAATCATTGGTCTTCTCCAAGATTGTGAAAGCAATCAGAAATAATTGTGACTGTCTACAGATCATCTTTGCAATTGCGATTTAAAGTGTTTTGGGTATCATATCCTTTCTCTTAGATTTTTAAGAGTCTAAAGTCTAAGGCCCATGCTAACAGTTCTTTCTGTTATAAATTTCTGGCTTTAGAAAACTAGTGAGCCAAATACTTCTGAAAATTGTTTGACCCATTGAGTTCAAATTATATCTACTTGAAATATAAATTCTTATTGGATAAGATGATTGTGTTATTCCAGTAGCTAGAATACACAAACATTGATTTAGGTCATTTCTGGCAGTTATTGAACAAAAGATAGAAATGATGAGATTGTTCATCTAAGAAACAAGCAGAATGACAGGGTCAAATCCAAGCACAACCATTTATCCTCATATTTGAATTTGAAGCTTGAGACATGACTTACAGTGTCTTAGAGGAATGAGGTCTAGGGTTTACCTCAGTTGGTAGAGTGCTGCTCTGCACTGTCTGAGGATCTGGGTTCAATCCCCAGTACCACTAAAACAGGAGAAGGGTGTGGCAAACCACTCCCAATGCAATCCGGAAACAGTTAGCCAATGAAAGCCCTATGAGAGTCACTATGAGTCAGACCCACCTTGACAGCACCTACCCAACAATAACAGGAGAGATTTTCCTGTTACAAACCTTGAAAGAATGCAGAAGGCAAAAACAGGCATTTCTGTTTTAGCATGAGAGTTTGTTTAATTCTGCGTAAGATGTGAGACATAAGTACATTGCCAAAGAAAGCACGTTTAGGAACACCTCTGTAATACCATTTAATCTTGAATCTCATCCACACCCTTTCAACAGTTTTAGAGGGCTAAAAAATAACATGCAGATTAGAATCACATGTGGACTAAGTTCACAGTTGAGAGTTCTCATTTTTGTTCTCCATAGTAAGCACAATCCACACACAATTCTAATGCACATCTGATTTTCTTTAGCCCTCTAAAATTGTTGAAAGTGTGCAGACTAGATTTGAGAACATACTATAATAGCACTTAACCTTCCTGATCAGGCCTTCCTCTGAGATTGAAAAATATAGTTGACCTTTTACATTAAATGATAAATACCAGGTACCCAGATGCATTCTCAAAAGGGGGAAGATATAAATGGTGTTTTTTATAATGCACTTAACTAGAATGTTTGTTATCCCAGACCTTTTGTGACCCAAAGAATTATGGAGATAGGAATCATTTCTATCAAGCACAGCACTTAGATATGATTCATCCAATCTAAGTGAGTAGGAGTGAAAACTGTAACTATGTGGGTTTTTGCCCAGTAGATTACAATTAGCACATTAAAAGAAAAACTGCCTCATTCTTTGCCTTTGTATAATCAAATGGGGCTGGGGTTTAGCTCAGTTGGGGAGTGCTCCTCTACATACTCTGAGACCCTGGGTTCTATCCCCAGCACCACAGAAATGGGAGAAGGACCTAGCATCCCACTCCCTAAACAATCCCCCAAACAATCAGCCATTGAAAACCCTATGAATAGCAGAGAAGCACTGACATAGTGCTGGGTGTGGCACAGTGTCAGGGACTGTTTCCTTCTGTTGTACATAGGTCGCTATGAGTTGCACTGGATTCGATGGCATCTAACAACAACATATAACAGAATATTCCATTCATGATCTCCATGGGCCCATATCCAGAAAGTAACTTCAAGAGGAATATGTTTATATCATGTGAAATTTGTCTTCTGTGAACTGATTTAACTTTAAAAGCAAAGAAAGTACTTGATGCTGTTTCGCAAATACTGAATTAGTTGCTAATTTCACCTTGGCCAGCACAAACAACTACCATTGTGCATTCTTTTATAGCAGCTTGACCTCTGTAAGCCTGTTAGCAGAGACAGAGTAAGTCCTTGGAAGTGTCTAATTAGCTCAAACTTTGCAAGGTCTTTTCAAAATTTTCTCAAGGCCTTCTCATTCCCACCACACCTCCCTTAGATGTCAAGGTTTTGCTTCCAGCTTTCTCTGTTTTTGAAAGAAAGCAATGAATAAGCCCAAGTATCGTAGGAAATCTATGACATTAAAGTTTCTGTCTCTGCACGTAGTTTTGATGTTTCCGTTTTGAACTTCAACTTGACATTGCTTCATAAGTTACATTTGCCCTTCCTGTTTTTTCCTCACTCTCTTTCAAAAGTGGCTTCATTGTTAATATTCCACACAGATTTCTGTGGCTTTTCTTGCTTGCTTTTGTTTGCATGGGCTCTGTAGGGGGTAAATATTCAGCAGGTTGAATGTGAAATCAGGCACACACTGCCATTAGTTCTATCAGGGTTGCACATTGGATTCTCCCAGTGGACATCCCAGAAGGTATTACCTTTTGAGCTTCCTTCACATTAGCAGCTGGGCAATGTGGAACAACTGCAGACTTGCAGCCCTTTCAAGGATGTAGGTTATAACCCTTCATTCAAGTTAATGCTTGTAGATGTTATAACCTTTTTTTCAAGTTGACCCTTTTGACCTCCCTTCTTATGCAGCCATGCATCATCTCCATCAGTAAAGGATTTATAAAATTGTGTTTTACTCTTTGAAAAAACATGAAATTGCTTGTAGATGGAAAAAGAAGAAAGTAGCATTTGTTCAAGGACCTAGAGACCTCTGCTGGTTAAGTGACTCATTGAAAGTTTTTCTAGTTTTGTTTATTATTAAGAAGATAAGATACACCAGCTTGGCCTCAACACTATTTACTTCCTTTTAAATTAAATTATGGATGATTTGAAGCCTCACTAAATGAAGATACTGAGGTCAAGTCACTGAAAGATATGTTAAGAAGACCAAGTAACATCTTCCAATTCAATACTGATATGAACTCGGATTATTTGGTTTAAATTGATAGGTGTTACCCTATAGAAATGCCCTATGAATAGATAACACTCCTGAAAAATAGCTATACTTATCTTTTGCATGACTTTGGACAAAAGGTCTTCTACCTAATTTATTTACCTTTTTAGTTTACAGCATGAATTGTGCTTGAGGCAAGATCTGATATTTATGAATATTTTTTATGGAACATAGAATCAACATTGTCTTTATATTCACTGAGACAAAGGAAAGGAAAAATTGTGATTTCAGTTGAAGCATGAAAAATGTGGCATAATAGGGATGAGAGAGTGTTTGGCATTGGCCAATATGAGAATTAGGTACTGCTTTGAATTCCTGTGTTAGACTATGGGCAGAACTTGATTTAAGAGGGTTTGGTAAAAATCAGGACTCTATCAAGGACGTGGGTTTCTGGGGCCGTATTACTATTGCTAGCATTCTGTCATTATGAAATGAGTCAATAATAAGCAACAATGGAGTCTTGAAGGAGAAAGAAGCCACAAAGGCCATCTATACCTCCTGTGGGAGTGAAATGAGTTAGGGATAGGATAATTTACTTTAGTAAAGGAAATCCAAAAATACAGTGGCTTAAATAAGAAACTAATTTCTATCTTACATTATCCCTTAAAAAATAAGAAAGTGAGTCTTGGGCTGCTTTGCTCCACGGGGTCATTCAAGGTCCAAGGCTGGCAGGTCACCTGTTCCATCCTACATAGCTTCCATCTCTGTCTCTAATGCTGTTTCACTTTTTACCATTTTCCAGCCAGTATGAAGGGACAAGAAGAATCCGAGTCATGTATCTCTAAGTAAATAACCTGGAAGTTGCTCTGTCCACTTCCACATACACATACATTGATGTGAACTTAGTCACATGGTTACCTCTTGCTACAGAGGAATCAGGAAAAGTAGTGTATAGTTGGGAATTCCTGAGCCCAGCCAGAAGTGGTAGGATGGTTGGGCAGGGAGTGGTCTCCTATTAAAAAGGAAAAAAAATAGATACTTAAGGGAAGGGAACAGCTAACTTTGACCTGCAGATCATGAAACTTCCATCCATTCTGCCTTCAGTGGTTAAGACAACTAACAATATGGACCACAAGCATGGTGTTCATAATAGGGTACAAGTTACACCCTGAACTTCTACCTAGCCTTGTTATTTGCTTATTATGTGGAAAATGAATTTTATTACAAGCTTATTTTTCTCTTTGATTATATTTGATGAAAACAGATTGAGCATATACTGAATATATCCCTATTCTTTGCTTTTTAAAATGCTATAGCTCAACCTAACTGGATTCAAAAAATAAATGATATCCATGTGGCCATGGAAGAAAATGTCTTTTGGGAATGTAAAGCAAATGGGAGGCCCAAGCCTACATACAGGTGGCTAAAAAATGGTGAACCGCTGTTAACTCGGGTAAGCAAATTGATGATAATTGTGTCTTAGTGTTTAATGTTGAATTTGGTCTCATTGCTGTGGAAACAGGAAAATTATGAGTTGTTTACAAATTAATACCCAAGTAAATGCTATTAATAGTGGAAAAGGTAGAAGTGAATGCAGTTGATCAATAGAAATTATATGTGTGTGTGTGTGTGTGTGTGTGTGTGTGTGTGTGTGTGTGTCCAATTCACTAGCCATGTTCAGAAAAGTTTCTGTACTAGATCTTTGGACTTCAGATTAACATGTATTACTTGACAATAGGAGAGTTATACAGAAGGTCTGGAACATGTAACTTTGCTAAGATCCAAAGGGGACAGTACATCCTAAGATCCACTACAAAAGGACTAATTGATATGACATAGGAATATTCGTCTGAATGGAGTAAGACTCTATAAGAAATCTGAATGAAGCAGAGGCAGGCTAGAAGGTACTTTGAATAAGGAACAGTTGTGTCCAATTTAACTTTCCTTATCATGTTTTCCTACTAAACTTCAAATGTTAACTGGAATGGGGCATTTTCCTCAGGCCCCAAATTGAGAGCCAATTTTTCATGCTCAGATTTCTTCCCTGAATAGGATACCTGGGAAAGAGTGCCTGCTCTGGGCAACAGGAAGAGAGAGCAGACTGTTTCTCCTGACCAACCCCTGTCTCACCTACCTGTTTAGTTCCCTGGAAGGCTTCTGCTGCTCCATCAGTCCCTCAGTTACAAAAGCCAAACTCAAACAAATTGCTAGAACGTAGGTACTTAGCTAAATGGCATTGTCCTCTCTTTACATAACATGAGGGGACATGGATGCTTAGATTGATCAAAGCCTAATAAACTGTCCACTCAAGTTAGTTGCAACTCTGCAGCAAACAGAAACCCAGTACTTCCGTGTGTGTGTGTGTGTGTGTGTGTGCACATGTGAGCGTGTATTTTTAGTGGCAAATGCCCTGGAGCAAGGGAGATCCTTTTTGATACTTATGGAAATTGATATACAAGTTGCATGTCTTCAGGGTGACAAATGAGAATGTTCTCTTGTGCCACACTCTATCTTTGCCTTCTTCAGAATGGCCACCAAAAGATGTTCTTAAACTTGAATCATACCATCCGCAGCATAAACTTGGGAAACATTGGATTATTAATACCTAACTTTACCCTTCGGGTACCCAAAGGTTACCCGAAGGTTAACTTCTGGTAAACCTTACCTGCTATTAAATATTTGCTTATGACTCAACCAAGAAGATTATAATCCTATGAGCCCTCAAAGTGTTGCCTGATTCTAGCTTGACTGTTCTAAACAGTAAATTTGATTGCATTTCCACCCCTACTTCCCCCAGTTAGCACAAAGCCATAGAGTAAAAATGCGTGTTAAATTTCAAGTTCATCTATTTAGGGTGCATGTTAATCTGAATTGCTTCACTATTAAATCAGTGAGAACTCAAGAGAATCCTACAATTTAAATTCCATTTACCAACTCATGGTTGTTCCATTTAGCATCTGACCTGCCACAAACTTAGTTGACAGATAGATAGATCATGTTATGTAAATGGCTTATATAATGCCTATTTTCTTCCCATTAAGTGCCCTTGATATAACATGTAGCAAAATTGCCTTAAGGTCTCAGTTGTAAAAGGTCATTGGTTTTGTATTCTCTTTTCCTCCCCACAGGATAGAATTCAAATTGAGCAAGGAACACTCAACCTAACAGTAGTGAATCTCTCAGATGCCGGCATGTATCAGTGTGTGGCAGAAAATAAACATGGAGTTATTTTTTCCAGTGCGGAGCTTAGTGTAATAGGTGAGTCTTTATACTGGAAAGAAACAAACTAAAAACTCTTTAAATCACTGAAGTAACAAGTGCTTTGCCAAGCATAAATGTTCAAGTTAAGAGAAAGTGTAAAGAAATCTTTAGGCCAAAGATATTTCTCAAGAAACAAGTAAGGCAGTCAACAAGCAATAAGAAGAGACTGCTTTCTAAATCAGCCTCTTGTGATGCTTTCAATAGGTAACACAGTTCCCTTGGCACTAGTTTTTATTCCTGTATTGACCGCACTTCCAAACTGAGCAAAGTTTCTGAAATACTTCAGAGTTTGCTGTGATCATTCTGATTTGGGGCAAACTTTGGCTTGGCAGGCTTAAGAGCTGATTTGGTTTGGAACAGCTGACAAAGTGAACCTTGTTCTTCCATGTCTGGATTTTCCAGAATATGCACCAATAGTCTATTCTCTGGACACATCCTTCATCATGTGCTTCTTCATCCCTTCCCTTCAGCCACACTGCCTTACCTCTCTGTTCTGCATATTGTTACCAAGGTGTTCAGGCAAAGCCCCAGCTCTGGGAGTCCACATGGACTCGGCTCAACCACCTGTCCACAATATACCAGTTAAAGAGATGAATATTGGTGAGAAGCAGAAAAGAGATTTAATCAATGTGCACATTGAGAAGAGGAACAGATAAAGGGGTCCAGTGACCCCCAAGTTCATCTTCGGGGCACTAACCTGAGGTTAGGTTTAAATAGAGGAAGAATTGGGGCAGTGGGGAGAGGTAGGCATAATTAAGCAGGCCAAGGCCAGGTGACATCTGACTGATCATTCTCTCAGTTCTGGCTCTGGAGGGTGGTCCCAAGAAGGTATCGTTGTCATCCATCACTTAAGGAATAGTTTTAGTCCCTTGTCAAAATGATGTTTACTACTCAGTATTGCTGGAATCCAAGGTGACTGCAGGTTAAGGACAAGGATTGCAGACTTTCAGGTGACTTTTGTGGGTCTGGAACGGGACACTAGAAAAGCTGACAGTAAGATGAGTAAGATGTCTGAGGGAGGCAGATATAAAATGAAGACAGAGATTCCAGGGTTTTTATCCTGCTTGTAGTTAACTTATGGACCCATGAGGAGTCAATGCTTTTCAACAAAAGCAATTTCTAGAGCCTGTTCTCTATTCACCACCCCCTCTTCCTTCATAGGCCACTGGCACACACTGTTCCTGCCTACAGTGCTTTTCCTCCCCCTCCTCCTTTCAGTACATCCTTTGAATTCTCCATCTCTGGTCCCTGTTCTAGTTTTCTTAACAAACCACACCAAACCCCGTGCTTGGGATAACTCCTGCCATTACCAATTTTTGCACTATCTTTTGCCTCTTCCCTCCTTATGACAGAGCCCACATTTATGTTTTACATTTATTTATGTGATCTTTCTGTCTTTTTATCCCGCTACACTTGAACTTTCTCATGATGTGAAGTTCAATTCATCATTACCTCCCCAGGACTAAATTTAATATTGAAGCACATAGTAAGCACTCAATAAACAATGAATGCAAGAATGAATGAGGATGTTAAATGAATGGAGCAGTTGAGAGATTGTTTCATAAAATAGGTCATTGCATTCAGTAAATAAATAATTTGAAAACAAAACTTGAATGAATTGATGGGCATCATAAAGAAGTTCAGTTCATTAGCTTGCATATATCCCATAGAAAGATTTTAAATCTATTATTATTAGAAGAAAGGAGAATAAAAATTATAAGCACCAAAACATACATAAATGATTCTGACACCATCTCCTGTTTTAGAGGATCTGAGCAGTATTTCTTGACTAGAGCATAATAAAAGGCTTATGAATACAAGGAAGACAACATGCAAAGGAAGCCCGTTTACATATCTGGTGGCTTGTCCAGTTTCAAAGTCCTGACTTCCCCTGCACCAAAGCACTTCCCTGTGCCTAGCATGTAGATCTTACATTCAGAAGTTGATACTCTCAAGATGGGCTCTGTGGTGCACACCTCTAATCCCAGCTACTCAAGAGTCTAAGGCAGGAGGATTGCAAGTCCAAGGCCAGGGGCAGCCTGAGCAATTTAGCCACAACCTATCTCAAATAAAAATGGTGTTGAGGTGCAGCTCAATGCTAAAGCATTTGTCTAAATGGGCACGGATCTAGGTTCAACCACCCTTGTACTGGGGAAAAAGAAAAAGAAAGATATTCTGAAATTAAATGTAGTTTCATCCTATGCAATGTAAAAAATGAAAGAAAAGCTTCCATACCTGCCCTTCTCACCAAATTCTTCAGCTTAGACCTGTTGGGTCCCTGTTCAGGCACCAACTATGTTGGGCCCCACGTTCGGGTGCCAATTCTATGTGGGGCATGCGCCTCCCAGTCCGGCCTGGAGGTTCGGATGGGCTGCGCCACCGCGCACACAGATACTAAACACAATTCACTCAGGACCCTCGGGTGAGGGGCACAGACTCCTGCAGCCCTCGGGACCCAGGCAGAGACAGGAGAAAGGAAAAGCCTCAGGCGCTTTTGCCTTCCAGGGGCAAACACCTGTGTTGGTCGTCTGGGTGGTCAGGAGGAGACAGCTGTCGCTTCCTCGGTGATCAGATGGAGAGCGGGTTCTTTTCCTTGTTGAGGATTGCGACGGGAGAGCGTTTTTTCCTCATCAAAGGTCCAGGGGAGAGCAGCGGGAGAGGCGCTTACTCATCTGTGTTCCGGGCAGGAACAGGCGAGAAGGCGCAGAAAGGGATGCCAGAAAGGCCGTGCCAAAAAAGGGATCGAGCTGCTGCAGCAGCGCAGCTCTTTATGTAGCTCGCCCATGGAATGGCCTGAGCCAATCAGCTTTCAGTCCAGTTGTCCAATCAGAAAGGGTTTTGTACAAATGTGCAACCAAGTTACTTTCATTTTCCCTTTTCTAATTTACAAACCAGATATTCAAACGCCATTTTCTCAGTTTGGGAGTTTTTGCCAATTTCCTCCCAATTCTTCCCTACAAGACCAACATCCCATCAAAGGCAGTGAATTTATAAGAGTTCACAGAGCTGCAGCCTTTTGTAATAAGGCCCAAGAATAGTTCTGTACTCCTAGAATAAACATCAGTCTGGTGTGGCTAACCCTAAGAATAACTTTATGGAAACTACAATGTATATACATCCAACCCTGTAAATGTTGGGAACAATAATTCTACTTTTGCAAGATGAGTGTGATCATTCCATCCCCACCTAATTTGCTCTGATTGTTCTTCTTGGCACTGACTCTTGGAGTACAGTTTGCTATGGTTAATTGCATTAGAGTTTTCTCTGAAAGAGATATGTGCTCAATTCAACTGTAGTTACCTAGTTGGAAGAATAGCTATAAGTGAGGGGGCATGGCCTAATGAAATGAATCATACTGTTCTAAAACCCTGAAGGTAAGTGTTTGTCGGTTGTAAGTCTGGGGCCCCCTTATAATTTTAGAAGATGTTATAGATCTCTTTGCTAAGAAAAGAAAAATTGGTAGTAATAAATGACTACAATGATGTGAGAAAAGCTCTTAAAAGATGATAATAGCTTAAAGCTGTTCTTTGCACAGCTGTCCCTGTACTCCCTCCCTAACTAGGATTCAAGGCCTGTGAGTTGGAACTCATGGCTCCAACTTTATACTAGGAGAGTTCTTTCTAATCATTTTTAAATGGGATTATCTAATTACAAATGAATTTTATATGAATTTTCTTCTTAAGTCTCCCATGGTGAGCAAGCTAGATGTTTTAGTCCATTCAAGATGTGATAACAGATGGGTGCAGTGACGCGTGCCGGTAATCCCAGAGACTCGGGAGGCAGAGGCAGGAGGATCACAAGTTCAAGACCAGAGACAGTCTGTGTAATTTAGCAAGACCCTGCCTCAAAAAAGTAAAAATATGGGCTGGGGGTACAGCCCACTTTTTGTACCCCCAATGGGCTGGGGGTACAGCTCAGTGGTATAGTACTTGCAAAGTATGCAAGTGTGAAGCCCTGTTTTCAACCCCCAGTACTGAAAAAAAAAAAAAAAAAAAAGATGTAATAACAAAGGTACCATAGACCAGGTCCTGACAGACAATGAAATAATGTCTCACAATTCTGGAAACAGGAAGTCTGAGATCAAGGTACTGGCATGATCAGGCCTTTTCTTGCGTCTGGTATGGCCCTCTTCAAGCATTGCAGACTGCCAACTTCTTGCTGGTTACTCACATAGCAGAAGGGACAAGGGTTTCTCTGAGGCTACGCTTATAATGGTACTAATCCCTTTCATGCCTACTGTGGCATCTGATCCTGTCAGATCTCAGAAGCTAAGCAGGATCAGACCTAGTTAGTACTTGGATGGGAGAGAGCCTGGGAACACCAGGTGCTGTAGGCTTGGGAGAAGGACCCAGCAACCAACTCCCAATAAAACAATCAGCCATTGAAAACCCTCTGATTAGCAGAGAAGCCCTGATAGTGTTTTGTCTGTTGCACATAGGGTCACTCTGAGTTGAACACTAACTCAACGGCACATAACAACAATCCCCTTTATGAGTGTTTCACATTCCTGAGCTAATTAACTATCTTCCATAGGCTGTACCTCTTAATACCATCTTCTTGGGGGTTAGGATTTCCACATGGAAATTTTGAGAGGACACACACATTCAGATCATAACACTAGAACAGTGAAGGTGAAAATGCCTGTGAAGTCATTACCCACCCTGATTCTAACCATGTTTAACATGGAAACAATAAAGGCTCATGAGAAAATGATACAGACCAAACAAGTGGTGAAAGAGCAAGACTTGTACAAATGGAGGGAGGGGAGTTTGGCTAAGGGGATGGACTGGCCAGCAGAGGCTAGCACAGTTTAGATTTAGACAGACAGCAAAGAGGACCAAAAATATTCAGAGTGAAATGGCCTGAACAGAGGGTCAGATTTATAAAATATTAAGGACAGTTGCCTATGCAGAGAGAATTCTGAGGTTTTAAAAAGACTTTAATTAACATGCGTAAAGCATGTTTAGGATAAGAGCTTAAATTTGAGAAATGAAGATGGGAAATTAATAACCTATTTCAGACATTCTTTCTTTGTGGTATTTGGATGCTGAACCCAGGGTCTTGCTCATACTTTGCAAGTGCTCTACCACTGAGCTGCACCCTCAGCCCTTTTTTATCTTGAGGCAGAGTCTAAGTTACACATGCCTCGAACATGTGATCCCCCTCCCTTCACCTCCCAAATCACTGGGATTACATTCATGCACCACTGCAGCCAGCCAGAGATTCTTAAATGACAGCCTTAAAGGTTCCCTCTTTAATATTCAATTTTCCTTTCCAAATTATCACATTAATATATTTCTAGTGAATTGGAGGGCAGTTAAGCATTGATTGGTTAGATCCCTGGAGTCCCACTCAAGGGAGAAGACATTTGACTATTTAAAAGTACACATAAGTTAATATTGATTAACGTGAATACGTTATGTTATTGTACTCCACAAGAAACTTTGTTCCCTACAGAATAGTAATAGTTTGACTTTTTTGGGTCAAATACCCAATTTGTTACTACTTTTGTTAGAATCATGATGAGGTTCAATTGAAAAAAAAGAAACAAAATTGCAACAAGGCACTTCTCAATAAGGAAGAAAAAAAAACAGTAGATTGGTTCCAGCTATTGATCAAGTATTAGACTCCCTCAAAGCTAGAGGAGAGTCCCTTTAATGCTACATAATAGCCTTAAAGCCATTAATAAGAGATTGTTAGGAAGCATATACTTAATAGGCTTTTCCCTTGGTCTTGTTTTGTGTGTTCTGTCTGGGTATTTAATGTATATGTAACATATCTATATTTAATGGATTGAAACTGTTAAATAATTAACCTAAGGGCTGGGTGATTTACTCACTGGATAGGCAAATACCATAGAGAGACTTTTACCATGAGGTCAGTATATGAGTAGGACTGAGTATAACTACTTCAAATAGAAATGTCCTTCTTTGCAACTGACTAATTATAGCAGATCATTTGTTATTTCCCTTCCATTAACCTATGTCACAGATGAGGTCCACTCAGATGATATACTCTTCTGGGCATCTTGGGGTGTTGTGCAGTTCCTTGGGTGATAGCTATCATTCCATCCCTCTCTTCCATTCATGAAAGTATGTTGGAATTGGAGTGAATACAGTCCTGTAATCATGGTGAAATTTGGATCTTCTATAAATAATATAGGGCTGGAATTTAGCTCAGTGGGTAGAGCGCTGTGCTGCAGTCTCTGAGGCCCCAAGTCCAATTCCCAGCACTGCAAAAATGGGAGAAGGGCCTGGCAATCCACTCTCAAGGCAATCCCGAAGCACTCAGCCATTGAAAACCCTATGAGGGTCACTATGAGTCGGATACCGACTGGACGGCACCTAACAACAATAACATAAATAATATAAAAAGTAATAAATACGTTTTATTGATAAAATAACATAATATTTCTACTCATGTTTAATATGTAACCACTTATCATATGGTGATTTAATGGTTTAATAAGTGGTTTAACATGTAACCACTTATCATATCATATGGTGACTAGGATTGCTGACTGAATTGACAAATTTGAAATTTTTTCTCATACTGAAGTATACGTACAGAATGCTTACTTTGTGTACAATTAGGACACTTTGTGTACAATAGGGGACAAATATAGAGGCTATCTGAAGTATCAAGAGCAGAGCCTGAGGCAAGGATTCAGGTACCTATAATCATGGAGGAATGTTCTCCAGGAAAACCCTGTAAGAGAAAGCTGAATAGGAAAGGGGGGCCAAGCAAGCACAGGGTCTTAGGTAAAGTGTAGCTTAGGTCTAATCTAGAAGGGGGATTTTTGGAGCATAAATTGTACCTCAAGATTATTTTTACTTTAAAGCAAAGAAAAAGTCTTCAGTATCCACATCAGTTAGTCCTGTGGCTATCCCTTTGGTAATGGTTGTAGAGGTGGTAGGTGTGGGGGTGGAGGATGGGACAAAAACCTTCCAAAGTCAACTTCTCAGAGAAACAGGCAGCTAGAGTTAGCAAGCAGCCAACATGTACAGCAGCTGGGGCCAAAAAATAAGATATTTGTGAAAGTACCAACAGCATTCTGTACAGAGGATAAGTTATTGTGCCTACTAAAATGTTTGGTCATTTTGTCCAATTTACCTGTATCATAAAAGATAGTGTAACTAGTTTACTAGGATATTTTTGACTTTGCAATGAGATGAGTTATGCCTAAGAGCAAGTGAGCATATGTCCAGTGGTCTTTAGACTCTGATTTGCCTTTTCCAGGACTGTATATGAGACCCAAGTTGCTTCTGTCCTGAGTAAATTTTTTTCTTTTATAACTGATACATAAAGACATAAAAAAGCATTCTTGGTAATAGGTTCCATGTGTATATTGTATACTGTTTAAATGAGGTTAAACATATCTCCGCAAACATTTCTCATTTCTTCATAAGCAAAACATTTACTATTGTTTCTTCTAGCCTTTTAAGATATACAGTATATAATTGTTATCTATAGCTCCCTTCTGTGAATACTACCAGAATATCTTACCCCTATCTAATAGTAACTTTGTACCCATTGATCTCCCTTCCACCTCCCTCCCTGGCCTCTACTCTTCCCAGCCTCTTGTGGTAATGGTTGTTAGGTGCTGTCGAGTAGGGTCTGACTCATAGCGACCCTCATAGGATTTTTGACAGCTGAATGTTTTGGGGATTGTTTCAGGAGTGAGCTCCCAGGCTCTAGTAACCACTATAATAACCACTATTGCTGTGTGTTCCATGTTTCAGAAATTGTCCTGTCCTGCCTGGAGGAGGGCATCTGACCCTGGCAGGACACTCAGATGGCATCAAGTAACTGATGGTCCAATTAAAGTAAGGTGCAGGCTTGAGCAGTTATCCAGTTAATTTGGCATTTATCCAGATGATTGGCTCCCAAATTAGAAAACCATTAAGGCTAAACTAAAAGTTATTTCAGAGGGACTTTCACAAGTGCTCATCTGCATCTCAGTCTGATTTCTCAACTGCCTCGTTGAGCCAGATTACAAAATAATCAAATGTGCCAGGTGTGATCAGCATCTAATGAGAGGGCAAATGCTTCTCTTGCCCAAATATAGTTATGTAGGCAGAAGCTTGACTTCACTTGTCACGAAGAGTTAAGCTGTGTGCTTGGACCACAAATTCAACTTTAATATCTTTAGCAAGTTACTGAGTATACTTACCAGTAGGAAGAAGATACCAATATTCTTGTTGCGGTACAACTAAACAGGAATTCATGCAAAAGCCTTTTGCACACCTAAAAGTGTTTGTAGTAATATAAGAAGGTTTTTTCTATTATTAACAAGTATTCAAGCCAAAAAAATATGTAATGTACATAGCCTCAAAATCACCAGTACATCCCATTTCTGCAATTAACAAATTTTGTTGCAGATTATAATCAACTAGGCAGAGTTTTAATATCCTGGTGGCTTACCATATTCTATGTTAACCAATTCAGTCTCTGTGCCTGGGATGCAGGTATCATTCCTTAAACCTTCCCAGGTATGACTCCAATGAACAGCAGAATTTGGGAAGTTCTCTAATTGATCAGATGCAAAAGCCATTGAGTTTTTCTACATAGATTCTCCCTTTACTATGGATCAAACTCACCTACATGACATGTTAACACACAGAATGCTGAACACAACCCATAAACCTAGAACTGGCAAGAGTTCTATCAATCATGAGAGGCAATTTTAAACAGAAGTAAAGCATTTGCTCAATGCTCCAGCCCTTTTTTTTTTTTTTTTTTGTCCTACATGATAAGACTGGCTTATCTAGGCTCCTAAAGAGATCCATTCCTTCTAGAGTAAGGCATGTTGCTTTTAATAAACCCTTTTGAATGTGGTTGAAAATAAACATAGCAGAGAAACAAAAAATGTAGTCTCTCTACCTGCAAAACTCTGTCTCTACTGAAGAAGTGTGATAAGAGGTCAATCACTTCTGGGTCATATAAACACAGCTCTTCTGCACTATAGCATGTTCTCATGAACTACATGTCTAGGGCAGATATGGACAACTGAAGCCCTTAAAACTACTATCATACTTTGATTAACAAGTATAGGAAACATATATTTTTAATAAAGTGAATTCAACAAAAGAATAGGAAAGGAATTGAAATTACTATCTTCCTACACTGAGTCAGTTGTTAGGAGCACCTGGCGAGGAAAAAAACCAAGGTACTTCTGCAGAGGAAGGCCCAAATCTAGGAAAAGCTGAACTCCTGGGCCATGTGCCCAATTACCTCTCCCTACATGTGTGCTCTGGGGAAAGTGAAATAAAACAATAATGTACTGGAGCTAGCTCATACTGACAGGAACTAATTCTACATCTCTCTTCTCAACTCAGCATTCAGTAACTTCATGATAGTAGCTTGAAATCAGCCATCATGGGAGTATTTACACCACAGAAATTGGCAAACACCACAAACCAAATTCTTGAGTGTGTTGTTTTGTTGAGTGAGAGATTGAACATGTACCATAATACCACTTCAGGTGATTTGTTGTTGTTTGATGCCATTCATTTGGGTCCCACTCATGGTGACTCTAAGTACAACAGAATGAAACAGTGATTTAGGAGCATAAATAGGCAAGAAACTAATACTTGGGTAAGTCTACTTCATTAGTTGAGGTCCAACTCCAGAGGATTTTTTAGGATTCTTCCTATATTACTCTAGGGACTCTCTTTAATTCATTTGGTAAACACTTCTGTCATATAACAAAGTTACTCATATTAGATATGACATTGTAGTATATACACTTCCTTCCTAACAAAGGACATGTGTTTATACAAGGATTTAGAAGACTGTGCCAAATACAAGAAAATATGAATTTGGAATGATATAAGAAAATCAGTGCAATTATAGATTTTTAAGAATGCATACGGTCAAAAAAGGAACACTCTTACATTGTTGGTGGAGCTGTAAATTGGTCCAGCCACTGTGGAAATCAATATGGAGATATCTTAAAATACTGAAAATAGATCTACCGTATGACCCAGCTATAACACTACTGGGAATTTACCCAAAGGAAGATGGGTCATCATACCACTGAGACACCTGCATCTCCATGTTCAATGCTGCACTTTTCACAATAGCAAGGATATGGAATTAACCAAAGTGCTCTTCAACAGAAGAATAGATAAAAGAAAACCTGTGGTACATATACACAATGGAATACTACTCAGCGATCAAGAAAAATGGAATAAGGTCATTCGCAGCAAAATGGATGGAATTAGAGAAAATTATTTTAAGTGAACAAACACAAGCTCAGAAAGAGAAACTCCACATGTTCTCATTCATATGTGGGAGCTGAATCAAAATTATAAGAAGGAAAAATCCTATTCAAAGGTTAGATCAAAATAAAAAAAACTAAGAATGATGTCAATATAAATGGTCTAGAAAATGCATGCAATTGTTCTGACAAGATAAAAACAAAGTTCGCTACAGGAAAAGTTTCTATCTTAAACAGAACTGGAACCCAAGGACATATAGAAAAATATTACCAAGTAAATGATAGAGAAGACTTAGACAGGGAGGGTGTGGGGGAGAAGCATACAAGAGGGTAAAGGGGCACCTATATGAATAAAGTACATCAAAATGCATATATGGAAATGCCACAATGAAAAAAAAGCATGTCAGAATGAATCACATTAAGGTGTACATTAAAATTTTCCAATTAAAAAAAAGAAAAAAAAAGAATTCATATGGTCATATTATCCTTATATAGATGGGATTGGTCAAAGGAGGTTAACAAAAAAGATAGCAGCTGAGGCCCTGTCGGAGGATTATACAAAAATGACTTCATCAATTTGTTGATTGTTGTATAAGAAATGATACTCTAAAGTGGCTTTAAAATATTTTCCTTGGAATAAGAAAGAGTTTCTACCCATATTTACATAATTAATTTTTGGCTTTTCAAACCTTTCCTAAGAAGGAGAAGGGCTATGCCTGATCCTCCTTGTTGGCAGAGAAAGTATTGAGAGATCTTGAAATGGTGCCTGTGCTCAAAAGTATTTGGCACTTATCATAGAGCTTGCAATGCCAACATTAAAGAGATGTTTTTTATCCACACTAGGAGGTACCATTCAGCAGTAAAAGGAAGCTGTTAATACACACAACAACTTGGATATATCTCAAGAACATTTTTCCCAAGGGGAAAAATCCCAAAAGGTTACATACTGTATGATTTTATGATATGATATGGATATATATTATTCTCAAAATGACAAAACTACAGAGATTAAGAGATTAGTGGTTTACAGGGATTAGGGAAGGTAGGCAGGAGAGGGCAGGATATAACTATTAAGCACAAGGAAGTTCTGAATCTTGACCTCAGTGGTGCCTATTCAAGTGTACATGTGATTAAATTACATAAAACTATACATACACATTATATCAATGGTTAATTTCCTTATTTTGATATTATACTTTACATAGAATGTAACCATTGGGAGAAACTGAGTGAAGGATGTACAAGACCTCTCTGTTTTATTCTTGCAACTCTCTATGAACCTATAATTATTTTGAAATAAGTTTTCATTTTTTTTCAAACTGAAATGTATTTCTCTAAGTTTTCTGCATACAAGTCCCCTGCTACTGGTGATGGCAGTAATAGAAATAATGGGAAACAAGATTATAAAGTACATTTTCTGAAAAAAGCACTCTGCTAAGTATGTATGACACATGTATGCTTTCATTTAATACCCAGAACAACCTTTTGACTGTAAATATCATGTTTTTCTATTTTATAGTAACTCACCTAAAGGAATTTGTTGTTTTTAACCCAATGGAATAGGAGTCCATAAATACAAGTGATGTTATGGAAGAAGGGGGTTATTTGAGCCTCAGGAAACAGTACATACTATGAACTAGACCAAAACAAGTAGGGTGCAGGTATTAGGCACATTAGAAAGGATGCATCATGCTGACATTGGAAAGAAAAAAAAATAGTCTACTTCAGACGCTTGTTGGGTATCTCTTTGTATGTATTATTGCTAATCAGAGAGGGCAGATTTTTGGATCAGCTGTTTTGAAATGATGGACCCAGAAAAAAGAAATTTTCCCTTGTAGCCTGCCTTCTAGATAGCTACACAGCAAGCCAGGAGCAGTTTGGGTGTTTTGTTTCTGTTTTTGGTATATTTATTTATTGATTTATTTATCATTTATTTATTTATGTGATACTTGGGGGTTGAAGGTAGGGCCTCACACATACTTTGCAAGTGCTCTACCACTGGCCTGCACCCTCAAACCATTTTGAATTTTTTTCTTATCTTGAGACAGCCTCATTAAATTATGCTAGCTGCCTCTAGCCTTGACCCCACAGTCTTCCTGCTGGGATTACAGGTGTGAGCCATGGCACTTGGCTCAGTTTGGCATTTTATGATCTGACCACAGCAGCATCTCTTCAGTGGTGGAAATATTTGAATTAATACATTCACTCTAGGTTTATTTTTATGGAATGATGATGTGGTAGTTAAAGATAATAAAGGTTAAAATAATACTGAAATTCTGAACTTCTGAAAGGGCCAGCCTTGATTGTCTCAATCAACTGGCAGCATTCCCAGTGATGTTTCTCTAAACCAACTGTAATAGGACAGGATTGCATAATTATCCTTTTCCTTTCAACAGTATAGTAAAATATCATACCCATGTATCTTCCAAATGAAACTGCCACTGCATATCCAATTGAAGAGGTACCATTTTATTATCTGCCTTGAGAAATGACACTAGCTCAGGCACAGACAGAACTTCTATCTTCAGGAGTCTGGATGGCCAGTTAAGATATCCTTGATGTGTGATCAAGAGTCATTTAATTAATTAAAAACAAATACTTATGAGTTGCATAGAGGGTTTCTCTCATCTGGATGCTTCCCATAGAAGATGTAAAGTTAGTGTAATGAAGAGCATTAATAAGTAGGAAAAAGTTGCATTTCCCACATAGAAAAGGTCCCATGACATGATTGTTTCCAACACTGGCGGGGGAGGGGGGTACCCTCTAGTAGTTCACATGAGAAATAATGTCCTTTAAATAGATTTAGCAAATGAAGATTTCTCAGGATCTGAGCAACTTGCAGACTTATGAGGGTAATTTGGTTTTATGTTTTCTGAACTTTTGGGGACTTACTGAAGTTTCACTTTCCATATATATGCACCAGTTTTTTTGCGGGGGTGGTACTGGGGGTTGAACACAGAACCTCACAATTGCAGGCTTTGCAAGTGCTGGACCACTGAGGTGCACCCTCAGCCCTTTTTTTTTTTTTTTCTTTTTTTTTTTTAACTTTTTGAGACAGGGTTTCACTAAATTACGCAGACTACCGCTAGTCTCAAACTTTCGATCCTCCTGCCTCTGCCTCCCGAGTCGCTGGGATTACAGGTGTGTGCCACCACACCTGGCTTTGCACCAATTTTTTAAATGCAAGTAAAAGTTAGGCTCTAGTACTTCCCTACTGAGAAACTTACCAATAACTTTAAAAACTGCCAGAGCTTCAAACCCATAAAAAATTGGGTTCTGGTACAGAGTTCAATATGTTAAAATTTAAGGGTTCAAGTTTGGTTCAGATTCAGGTTTAAATCTAATGTGTAGATAGCAGGGCTTCAAACCAACCCTGAACCTAAACCCTGAGCCCTTTCAGTTCAGGCATTTAAAAATTTTTTTCTGAACCCTAACCTGAGGCAGAACCCAGTGAAAAACTGGGTTTGGTCTCAGCTGCTTCCCCCTCCCCATATCAATAGCTATTTAAAATTTGAAAAAAAAAATTGAAAAAATTTTTATTCATCTATCTGCACATAGGATTAAAAATTTAAATCCAAATCTTCTAAATTTTAGCACATTGAACCTGAACCTGAACCTGAAACCAATTTTTTCATAGATTTGAAACCCTGAAAATTGTATTCACTGTGAATATCAAACTGACCAGGCCTATTTACATTTTGCTCTTTCCTTTCCTGGGCCAGAATTTGGTATTTGGATAAATACAGGATTCCAATTAGGCATCACCCTACAAATGGAATAGCATCCCAGGTGCACAGAGTAACCATAACATGGCAGACTGCTAAGAAATCCATTGATGGGTGAAGTATTCAAAAACTGAGGAAGCTGTGACAATTCTGCATCTTATGGTGACAACTGACAGATTTGCAGGGCTAGCTAATATTAGAGGCAAATTGAGTAAACAAAGGAAAAAGGGTTGATTTATAATTCCATTTTCATGAGCGAAAGATGTTCAAATTGGTCTCTAAAATCTTATCTCTAAGATATCCAAAAGGTAATAAGCACATACACAGTGTATTAGAAATATCTTTGAAATTAGATGACACGTTTTCTGCCTTCTGTGTGTCTGATACCACGCTATTTCAAATTCTCTAAAAGTAATATGTAGGTTTTTGACAAATATACCCATGTGCTGTGCACAGTTTGATTTATATAAACTCATTTCCAATGCAACAGCAGAATTCCTCCTGAACAGATGAAAAATATCTGCCTAGAGTGATAGAAATATGTATGTCAAAAGATACAGTTGTAAGAAGGGATTTTTATATAATATTTGTAACATTTTTTCAAAAAATACCCTTTAAAAAACTTCTAGAGTATCTGATTTTTCTATTTCTACATTTTTATGTCAGTTTGGATGTTTGTCCAAGATGAGAAGGAGTCTGTTCTGCTAAAACACTTTTCTTTGACACAAAGTAGCTTGTATGGGATTGATAAGTAGGAAAATGATGTATGACAGACGTTGAATTTGTTCATGTATTTCAGTAAGTAGGAGCAGCTAAACACAGCCCGGTAACACACATCAACACAGCTAGCCATGCAAACAAACTAATACTACTTATAAATTAGTAATTGAAAATTAATATCATTAAAAACTAATATTGCATTTGATTTTCATTTACCCCACAACCTCCCACTTGGCACAATTTGGACACATACTTGAATATAACAGTACTTATTGCATGTTGTTGTTAGGTGCCATCAAGTTGGTGTCCAACTCGCAGCAACCATGAATACAATAGGCAAAACAGTATTATTAGTGCTTCTCTGCTATTCATGGGGTTTTCAGTGTGGGATTGTTTTTTGGGAGTGGGTTACCAGGTCCTTCTCCCAAGCCTACAGCACAATCTCCCCAGGCAGTCTCCCATCCAAGGACTAACCAGTCCCACTCTGCTTAACTTCCGAGATCTGACAGGATCCGATGCCAGAGTGGTAAAGCTGCAGGCTACTTATTGCATAATTCTCAGTTTTTTCTGAAGTTTGCACTTACTTCATAGCTTTGCAGTCTCAACTCTTTTTTGTTGTTGTTGTTTTGTTTTTCCATCAAGCTATAGGGGCTGGGATTTAGCTCAGTTGGTAGAGCGCTGCGTTGCAGTCTCTGAGGTCCTGAGTTCGATTCCCAGCACCACAAAAATGGGAGAAGGACCTGGCAATCCCTAAACAGTCTGCCATTGAAAACCCTATGAGAGCCTCTATGAGTCGGACACCGACTTGACGGCACCTAACAACAACAACAACAACATCAAGCTATATTATGCATGCACGCACTCGCGCGTGCACGCACACACACGCACACAGTGTTTTAATAGTGCTCCATTATGAATGTAACTTCTCTTTTTAATCATGTTTAATGTTTCCTAGATGGTTATTATTTTGTTAGAGCTCTTATTACATAAACATTTAATAGGTTTACCGTGACTTTTTTTCATAAAGCTACTATTGTTTATGTGACTTTTAAGACCACACTTGGAATGGATTATTTCTTTGTGCATTTGTACTTGGACTCCACTTATTAATTGCATTTATCACTATAGAATTACTCATTGAATTGTGGACTCGTGTCATGCATCTGAAGTACAGATTGAGATATCAGTTACTTATTGGATTCATTTATTTAATTTCACCTTCACATAGTAATACCAGGCCTCTGTGTACAGTGCTGCACCTCATTAAAAATAACCCTCTCATCTTTGTTTCTAGGAAAATACTGAAATTTTTTCCACCACAAAAGCATATAATAACGAATTAACTTGCTTCCTCTGAAGCTTGATTTTATTTTTTAAAAACATTGCTTAAAGTTTGGGTACATTAAGAAACTGGCCCATATCCTTCACCCATATACACATGTACTCACTCACTCCTAGATCTGCTTTAAGTAATTTGTAGTTTGAATTTAAATATTATATTCAATATGGTCTAAAATCTTAAATTTCACCAGATCAAATTGTAGCAGTCAAAATTTTCAAATAAATTAAAAATTAGATTGCAAAAGATGAATCCATCCATTAATTCCAAAATCTCTCCTCACATAATATTCCATTAACTAAGAAGAAAATAGACATTTTTCAGAATCAAATCTTTACATATTTAGTGAGGCTATACGTGTATATCTTTTATTTTAGGAAAGCAATAATTCTTTAATGTTATTAACATATAAATGTTTAAAGTCAACATGAGTGAACTTTTTGGTGAACTACTGGTGAGCATGTAATACAGTTTTGTAATTATCTGTGCTCCAAGAGAAAGTCATAATTTCTCCTAAATGGGGTGAGTATTGTATCAGGCACTAGTGGTGGAAAGCTGGACAAAGCCCTTGTTAAGGAAAAACTCACTGAGAGTGATGATATAGACATTTCAGCACATTTTCTAATATATACAGAGTGCTATGGGGCACTGCAGATGTGGTATCTGTGTCAAAGAGGAGCTGCTTTAGCCTATATTATCAGAAAAAATGCCTTACAGATTTTCTTATTTTGTTGCTTTCCCTTTTGCTTCTCTTAAATTTTTAAATTTTTGTTCACTTGAACATGGAATAAATTTTTAAAAAGAATCCTCAATAGGGTGATGAGAATGTTCTATATCTTGATCTTCGTGGTAAAGTATATCACATTCATCAAGCTATTTTCATGTAACTGGTGCATTTTTATCATATGTAAATTATAAATTAAATTTTAATAAGTCCATCAAAACTTACAATACTACTCTAGAAAAAGATTAGCTTCCTGCCTTTGATGATCAAAGTAATGGTTAAGTATATTACCAAAAGAAGAAGACCAAAGAATGATCTTCAGGTTCTTTTCTTGCACAATAATTCATTATTTTATTTTCTATACATTTTCCAGCCATAGGTCCAGATTTTTCAAGAACACTCTTGAAAAGAGTAACTCTTGTCAAAGTGGGAGGTGAAGTTGTCATTGAATGTAAGCCAAAAGCATCTCCAAAACCTGTCTACACCTGGAAGAAAGGAAGGGAAATATTAAGAGAAAATGAAAGGTACTGTCTTAAACTATTTTAAAGTAATCTAATATTTGGTTAACTTGTAGTGATTTATTAGTCTGTAGTTAAGATGTTGAAGGATTTACTATCTGACATGCCTGAGCAACTGTTAGTCAAAGGCCTGAAGCTCTATTGATATTAGGATTCTGAGCAGGGTCAGGGGGGCATCTAGAAATATCCTCTTTAATGTAGCCTGAAATTTCACCATAGATTTGCCTACTCTTCCCCATCCTACTTCCTTTGGTATATACAAAGAAGTTCAATTTTTCTTTGCTATGGCAACTCTTCAAATATTTGGCAGCGGTCATTATGTCTCCTGTTAGTCTCCCCCTTTCAAAGGTTATAAGTATCTCTCCTTAAAAAACTCATTCTTCATACAGCAGATTATTATGCTTGATTTTTCATTTTTTCAATTACATCTCTTTCCAACAATCATTTTTTCTAATATTTAAACTCTTCACCTGTGTATTTCCTATTATAGATTGGGATTGCATCTAGAAAGTATGTTGTTTATACAGTGTAAATATGTATGGGTCACTTGGAGTTTGACATCACATTGTACCAGATAGTGCATATTTTTAAGACCTTATCTTGGCTGTTACCCCTATAAAGTATCACTTATAATGTGATATTTTCTTTTTTTCCTATAATATATTCAATCTGTTAAAAAATGGAAATTATGCACAAGTCTATGTCACCAATAAGACAGGATTTACCAGCTGTATACATAATGATTTTAATTCATGCTAAAGTTCAAGTAGTCAAGAATGCAATAAAGAAGCCTGTAAAAATGTATCTACCCTTTCACACCTGTATACTTCTGAATTTATATATACAAATTAGATCACTATGCTGATTATGTTGTCCTTTTTAGTGATTTTTGTAAACAAATCTGATGTGCCTTATGGATGGTATATTCACACATATATTAGATTTATAATACACGTCCCTTTCTGATTCCTGAATTACCAAGAAAACAGGAGTTCCACTGTATGCTGGCATGACATTCAAATTTCGAGCCCAACTCAGAAACTGAGAGAATAATTTCTTTGCAGCCTTAAAAATGAGGTTCATTTCTTCTTTTATCTCAATGTTTCCCAAAATGTGGTGTGTGAGATTCCTTTTAATAGTTATGTATTTTAACTTTTAACATAATTGAAATATAACTAGTATGTACTACATGTGATGCTTAAAATAAGGCTACATTTTTAACTTAATTTTTAGAGTATTTGAAGACACAATATTAAGAAAAATAATAGTATGGGCAAAAAATATCAAAAACCATGAATGAGTGAAATTAGAGTATTTACTATAGATCAGTCAGGAGAGGCTCATCTGTGCTACCCTAACAAAAAATCCGTACTGGACTTAAATAACAAAAGGAAATTTCTCATTCACACTGATACTCAATGAGGATCTACTGGTAACTTTTCTCTCCTAGCGGTACAACCCTTGTATAGCAGCATGTTCTGAAACATTGCATTTATATAAGGAAAGAAGGCCTAATATGGATGGTCTCTTAAAGAGTTTGTCTAGAAATGAAACAACTTCACTTTCACCTACATTGCGTGGGCCAAACAAACTCACGTGGCCCTGCACAGAAAAAAAAATAGTCTTGCTGTGTGCCTAGAAGAAAAGAGGCAACCATATACATGTGTACACATGTGTATAAATTTGTATATGTATATTATTGTTTTTGGTGGTGGTGGTGGTATTAGGTGCCATCAAGTTGGATCCAACTTATGGTGACCCTATGTGCAACAGAACGAAACATTACCACACTACCCAACACTGTGCCATGCCCAGCACTATTCTCAGTGCTTTTCTGGTATTCATAGGGTTTTCAATGGCTAATTGTTTCAAGAATGGGCTGCTGGGTCCTCCTCCCAAGTCTACAATACCCAGTATTCCCAGGTTTCTCCCATCCAATGACTAACCCGGCCCCACCCTGCTTAGCTTCTGAGGTCTGATAAGATCAGATGCCAGGGTGGTATGGCTGCAGGCTTGTGTGTGTGTGCATATATATATATATATATATATATATATATATATATATACATATTTATGTATAAAAGTAAATAACAACCTAATAGTTTGAACAGTGTTAATGACTGCTTACTCTTGCTATAGCTTAACCATTGCTACAAACTGATTATGTTTGGGAAAATAGCATATCAACATCCAGAATCCTATAGGATAAATGCATTTGATTTGTTGTTTCTATCCCTTTACTTGATATAAGCTTTTATCTAGTTTTTGATCTTCATACTCTTGATATGACTAATAAGGTTTAAATATGTGTCAACATTTATTTGGCATTAAAATTATATTTAAATTGAAGATGCACCCTGTCATTACCCAATTCCTTCTATTTATCACCTCCACCTCCAGCATCACCACACTAGTCCCAAACTATCACTATTAACACTTCATTCTCCACATGGATGCTATGTTCTCACAGCTCTGCTCCTCACTTCTCCTCCCTCAGAATGTATGAACCAGATAGACTGAATTTGGTAATGTAGGTGCATTTAAAACTGGCCAGGCATAATATAAAGGGGAATGATGGGAGACACCTGCCACTCAGCCAAAGAGAGCTGCAGGTCATGTGCCTCTCCACCTTGTTTTTTAAGAGAAATTAGACATCTGGATTTTATTTGAAATCCTAATTTTTAAGTATCAGAAACTAAATTTAAAAAATTTTAATATAAGTACTGTATGGACCATACATTCATAGATGGAGTTTGTTCCATGGGTCTCTGTTTTAACTTCAGAGAAAGATGTAAGCAGTATTGAACATTTCATAGTTTATGATAAGAGTGAAAAATAAGAGTTTACTATTGTTTCCTCATTGGCAAAGAACAAATGCTGCTATTTTTCTCCCTTTTTTTCCTGATAGAAAGGAAAGATAATTGGATGAGTGAGCAGACACAGTCATATATGGGATTCACAAGTGAAAAATTTTAGAATTCTTATTTTTGGAAGAGATTAAAATGATAAACCAAACTCTACTTATTTGTTGTTGTTAGGTGCCGTGGAGTCGGTATCCGACTCATAGCGACCCTCATAGGGTTTTCAATGGCTGTCTGTTTCGGGATTGCCTTGGGAGTGGATTGCCAGGTCCTTCTCCCATTTTTGTGGTGCTGGGAATTGAACTCGGGACCTCAGAGACTGCAGCACAGCGCTCTACCAACTGAGCTAAATCCCAGCCCCTCTACTTATTTAGCAGTATTTAATTCCAATTTTAGTTAATTGTCTACACATGAGTTTAGAATAAAAGTATAAGAAACATTTTAAAAATTCAAAAGTTTTTTGTCTTATTTAATCCTATAGTGATATTTGTAGTTAGCTCAGTGGATGAAACTAAGAAATCCTGGTTTAATATTAGCATGTTAATAGTTTTAAGTATATGGTTATGACATTTTTATTTTGGTTTTCTAGTTGTGTAGAAACTTATTTATATTAATTATTATTACTTATTTATATTAATTATTACTTATATTAACATAAGCATCTAAATGAAAGATGAAAAATTAAAACAATTTTTGTAGCTTTGGTATTGGGTAGGCAGCATATCTATATACATATAACATTTCTCATTTTTTGTGCTTTTACCCAGAAATCAGAGTATAAGCAGTATCAGACATTTAAAATAGGAAAGATCTGTCACAAAGCCAACTATTTTGGTCCTCAAGAGAAATCTCTAGGCACCCTAAAACCAGTTCAAATCACTTGGATGGACTGAGCAGTTAAGCCTACTAACCCATATAAAGTTGATTATTTGGTTTACTTTTAATTTTTAAACAGAAGATCCTTGAGGCAAATAAGATTAGTATTATGCTGTAATAAAAACATTAAAATACAGAAATAATAGAATCATTAATAAAAGCCTCAAATCCTAAAATTTTAAGGAGAATAATAACCATTGTATCAGCCAGGGTAGACTCTTTTTGGTTGTGAGTGAGAGAAAATCAACTCAAAACTGGCTAAAGAGATTAATTGGCTCAATTACTTGAAAGGACCAGGGATGGATTGTGACTTTATGTGTTCAAGGGCTCAGAGGCTCCCAGGGTGCCATCAGAACTCCATCCTGGCAAGGCATGGTGATGCACGCTTATAATCCCAGCGACTCAGGAAGTGGAGGCAAGCTTGCAGGTTCCAGGCCAGAGGCAGCCTGTGTAACTTAGCAAGACTCTGTCTCAGCTTAAAAATAAAAATAAAGGGGGCTGGAGGTAGAGCTCAGTAGCACAGCACTTGGAAAGTATATACAAGGCCCATAGCTTCAGCCCCCCAGTACCAAAAAAGCAAAACAAAAACGAACAAAGAACTCCATCTTGTGTCTCACTAGCAGCTTTGGCTACGTTACTTGGCTCCATTTTCCAACATGTTATCTTCTCCTTATAGAAGGGCTACCAGCAGCCCCACATTTGCCCTTTGTTCCCTGGGACTACAGGTCATTCCAGAATCATTTCTGATGGGATCAGTGTCCTTTTCTGGACCACTATCATTCCGGGAGCATCTGAGACACTGATGCATTTATTAGGCAGGTGTGGGTCATGTACTTATCCTTAAAGACTAATGAGGAAGTCCCACCTCAAAAAACTTAGGCTGTGCATAGGACAAAGGTTTTCCCAAAGAAATCAAGGTGCTTTTACTAGAGGAAAAGAGAAGGGACACTGGGAAGGCACCAATGCTAAATTCCCACTATAATTCCATGGATCCCATGTTCTGTTCCAAGACAGAGATCCACACAATGGCTGGATCCTCATTCTTTCTCAGTTACATCTGATGATGGTTGTTGTTAGGTGCTATGGAGTCGGGGGTCTGACTCATAGGGACCCTATGTACAACAGAATGAAACACTCCCGGACACTGTGCCATGCCTGGCGCTATGTCAGTGCTTCTCTGCTATTCATAGAGTTTTCAGTGGCTGATTGTTTCAGGATTGTTTCAAGAGTAGGTTGCCAGGTCCCTCACCCGTTTTTGTGGTGCTGGGGATCAAACCCAGAGCCTCAGGGAGTACAGAGCAGCACTCAACCAATGGAGCTAAATCCCAGCCCCAAGACCTAGCTAGTTGTTGTGGTTATTGGTAGGTGCCATCCAGTGTGCTGTTCATAGGGTTTTCAATGGCTGATTGTTTCAGGAGTGGCCTCCAGGTCATTTTCTCAACTAATTGTTAGAATTATACTGACAAATCTAATTCTTCCCTAGCCCCTCCCTCTTCCCTTTATGGATGGGCAGTCTACTCTCATGTCCTTTTTAAAATCTTTTCCAAGATTTTAAATGCCCCACTTGTTTCTAATATTCTTCATGAGACATTGTTGGGCATCTTCTCACTGTCCTACTCATTTCTTTCAATGGTTTCTGAAAGCGTATTACCCTAAATTAAAGGCAGTATTCATAAAGGAATCCTTTATTCATCACCACAGAAAAGGATGATAATTATTATTTTTATATGAGATATTTAAAGAGGAAAAATTATCTTCACTTAGGTTAGATTAGAAAGGCAGGCAAATATATAATACATCATAGAAGACCTATCTGCTGTAAATGGTTATTTAAAAAAATTAACCTACAGTTGGAAGGGGTAAGTGTAGTTATCTGGGAAATTCACTCAGAGGAAATGTTTTACTTCCCACTGAAGCCAAAGAAATGAGTGAAATGTTACTCTAGTTAACATTGTGTAAATAAAGAACTTCATAGTCTTATTCATGTTTGAGAATATCTCTCCCCCCTTCCTCACTTTCAGGCATTAGGCTCAGACATTTTGTAAAGCTGGTGGATGATAACTGGGTATAGCTATGCCACTGAATGTTTCAGAAAAAGAGTCTCAGACCTGCAGCATGTCGGAGACCTGGTTTCAGGGCAACAGCATTCCTGTTCTGTCAAACTAGCCAGCTCCACCTTCAATCACAGAACAACCATTCCTTAGTGCTTGCCACATGTGAGGCCCTCTGTTTGGCACTGGGAGCAGAGAGAAAAAGGAGGCATAAACTCAGCCCTCAAGATGCTTATAGATGATTGCCAGGGCCCAGTAGCAAAATAACAACATACGTTTTTCAGTAATCCTAAGGGATGTGTTATAAAGTTGATACATTGAGAAGAAACGTTGACAAATATAGGGTGGTAATAGACTGTGATGGCCTTGTATTTTATGTCTGTTGGGTTTAGGCTTGGACCACAAAACCTTGGACAGAACTGGGAGATTTTATGCAGGCTAGGGCCCAGTCGTGTGCTTGAGGTGGAGAGATTGCTGTGTCTGCAGCACAGAGTGTGAATCAAAGCATAGCAAGATTGGGGAGGCAGAGAGGCCAAGTGCAGGCAATAGTCTTGGAGGGAAATTATGAGGAGCTGAATGTCAGTCTCCTCCAAGTGAAGGGGAGGGACAGATGCATAGGAGATTTGGGGTTCTTGTTTTCAGTGGTATTTGTTTCTATACTGAGGGGTTGAAGTATGGGCTTTTAAAGGGTAGAATTTAAAACACTTTAATGACATATTATATAGGGCTAAAAAAGAGAGAGGAAAAACAAAATAACTCTTAGGATTCCAACTTTGGCAGCTGGTGTATAGCAGTGTCATTTGCCACAAGAGTGAATATAAAATGCACACATTTGAGAGGGGAAAAGACAGAGGCTGATATTAACATGCAGCATTGGAGGCACCTGCAAGTGGTGATGTCACTGAAATGGAGATTCCCATTCAAGTGTCACTTTTCTTAGTGAAACCTTTTCCTACTAACCTAGTTAGAATCATAAAATTCCTATCTTCTGGCCCTGCTTTGTATTTTGCATACTACCTTCGAGTAGCATGTTGAAGGGCTGTTGTGATGGCACTGTTCCTTTTGTGTAGCCTTTGTCTCATTCTGTCACTCTTTCATTTAGAGACCTGCCTGCTTTGGAGTTATTATTATTATTAGGTGCTGTTGAGTCATGTCTGACTCATAGCGACCCTCATGGGGTTTTCAATGACTAATTGTTTCAGGATTGTCTTGAGAGTGGATTGTCAGGTCCTTCTCCCATTTTTGCAGTGCTGGGAATCAAACCTGGGACCTCAGAGACTGCAGAGCAGTATTCTACCAACTGAGCTAAATCTCAGCCCCTGCTGTGGAGTAAGTGCTCAATAAATATGTGTCCAGTAGAAAGTTGGAATCACCAGTCTAGGTTGAGGGGTAGAGACACAGAGCTAGACATCATCAGCAGATGAGAAGCCATGGAGTGGATAAATTCATCCAGAATCTTATAGAATGAGGACATCTGTGGATCAAAGGAAAGAACCCTGAGGTACAACCACACTCAGAGAGTTTGTGGAAGCAGAGCCTGCTGGGAGGACTGAAGGAAAAGACTAAGGCAAGAGAACAAGGAGGAGGATGTAACAGGCAGAAGCCAAGGGAGAAGAAACATGTAAGAAGCAGCGTTTTGTGCTTCTAACAGGTCCAGCAAAATAACTACTCAGAGATGGCTTCTGATTGAGGAGCCTTAACATTACCTTGAGCAGAGCATTTTTAGGCCACTGCAGACATAATAGAATTGTACTAAGCATTCAGAGTCCTAGTCGTTTCTTCCCAGACTGAAACACACAGTATAGATCAGATCAAGTCTGGCATCTTGTGAAAATACTCAACCCAAACAGGAATAAAATCCATGTTCATGTCTAGAGACATTGACATCTGCCTCCAAGGTGAAATTAGTTGATGGCTCTAATTTGCCTCTGTTCCCAAAGGCCTTTTAAAAGAGTTGAAATTCGTGTAAGACATGGCAAGAAATCCCAACACAGGGCTGCAAAACCCCATATTGGACAGAAGGTGTGAAACCCAGGTCTGAAGATGCTGGCAGGTGGGGAGGCAGAGAAAATGTGATGGCAGGTATTTGCCCAGAAGGCCAATCGGATGCTAGTGTGGAAAGGAAAGTTTCTTGCTGCAGGCATTCTGTTTTTCTTCTGAAGGCAGAATGTCTATATATGTGCTCTTAATGAGAAACCTGCCCTCAGGATATCTCTTACAGTTGCTGCAGAGCTAGCCATACAGCTCTGTTATCAGGAATTCTGCCCTGGGGAACAATTATGTTATTGCAATAATTAGAGGCAGTTCATCTCCATAATAATGGAAATCCTGCCTTAGAGGCAAAACAACATCAAAGCAACAGTGAGCATCATTGCTCTAGTTAGAATCTGTTGTCCTGCTTATTGGTAGTACTATATCACTTTAATTTTGCATGTGCACTTCCAGAAAGAAAGCTTATTTCCCTCACCATATCCAAACCTAGAACTTTCTTCTCCTACCTCAGCTTGTCTCTCTTAGAACTATGGGTAAAACAGTTAAGGCTTTAAAAGAGTTGTCAAAGAGTTTAGGGAGATTTCTTTTAAACTGTTTGTTATGATACATTTGTTCACAACCTAATCTATTGTGAGACTGTGGATTTCCTACCAGCCACAGCCTTTCCTACCTCAGTATAGTACATTATGTTATATTATGGTCAAGGGTTAATATAATGACCACATTTAGTCAGTGATCACCTGAAGTTGGCCTCACTCCTTCTGTTCATGCAGCATAGTATCGGGTTATACCTCAGGACATATACATGGAATTCAGATATGAAACTATTTAAAATAACATCCCCAATCGGAAGGTAACATTTGATTTTTTTAAAAAATGCCTTTCAGAGTGTCTCCCATATTACTGCTCTCTATGCTAGCCAAAGGTGCTGGGATTCAGCTCAGTTGGTAAAGTGCCACTCTGCAGTCTCTGAGGTCCTGAGTTTGATTCCCAGCACTGCAAAAATGGGAGAAGGACGTGGTAATCCACTCCTGAGGCAATCCGGAAATAATCAGCCATTGAAAACTGTATCAGGGTCTCCATGTGTCAGACCTAGCTCAACAGCACCTATCAACAATACTAGCAAGGACCTGTCCCTCATCTAGTTGTCAGTCCTTACTGTCTTCTATATGAACTTTATGACTCTTTAAACCTCTTAACCTGGTTTCCTCAGAACCAGCCCTCACCCCAGTAATACCTCTGATTAATTCAGTTCAACAACTATCTGTCACATCTGTCACATACCTCCTCTACTCAAGGTGTATTTGACATTTTGTACATAATCTAAATCAGAGTTCCACAGGTGATATACAAACAGGGATAAAACAATTTCTGTAGTTATTTAAAGGACAAAGACTTTTCTTCCTATTACAGTTAGAAATTTTATGTTTACAGGTGTGATTAATTAGTGTTCATTCCCCCCTAACAGGCTGAAAGGACCACGGGGAGAGATCTCATTTGTGGTAGAGCACACACGTACTCCACTCCATGCCTTGTGCCTACAGCAGAGTATTCTCTCAGTATTTTTGAACCAGCCAACCAGAATTATCTGATTCTTGGAGGGGATTGGTGGAGAAGGGGATGAGGTATTTCATTATAAGAAGCAGCATGAAAGAAACTTATCTGAAAGGAAAGTGGAGACAATGTTTGAACAGTAGGAGATAAAACTGGAAAATGTCTTCAAATCAGGTTGATAAAAGTAATGCATGGCAAGCTGAGAATCTTGCATTTTCCTGTGTTAGGGAGTGATTTTGCATGAGTCTCCATGCTTCCTGAAGGTTTCCTGTCCTTAATCAGCTGAGCTTGGCATGTGTACTTAGGAAACATCTACTGTGACTTACTACACACCTAATTAGTAGGTCGCTTGACTTTCCTGAAGCAGCATTTCTCCACACCTACAGCAAAGATGCAGTGGTAGTTATTGAATGTAGGTTTCCACAAGTGTCAGGCTGACTGCAGCAACACCAACAGAGGGACATTTTGAAAAGCCAGATCCCACTCCCCATCCACAATGATACTGTCTCAGGAATTCTAAGGTGGACCCAGGAATTGACAGGTTTTTTTCAGTATCCCAGGTGATTCTAATGCAACCTGGTATGACAGTATTTCCGTGGCTTCCTGTTGACCTCATGGTAGAAATTATCACAGGACCAATAAGATTCAATACCTTCTCTCACCCCACTCACTCACTCCCACCCTTAGTTCTTGAGCCACATGGGACCCTCTTTCAGTTCTTCAAATGGGCTTGTTCCTCCTGCCACAAAGCCTTTGTACATGATGTTTTCTCTGCCGTAAAAGTTCTTTTCCAGCCAGGCACCATGGCGCATGCCTATAATCCCAGCAGCTCGGGAGGCAGAGGCAGGAGGATCACAAGTTCGAGACCAGAGGCAGTCTGCATAACTTAGCAAGACCCTGTCTCAAAAAGTAAAAAAAAAAAAAAAAAGGGCTGGGGGCACAGCTCAGTAGTTCAGCACTTGCAAAGCATGCAGATGCAAGACCCTGGTTCAACCCCCAGTACCACAAAACAAAAAGTTCTTTTCCAGGACCTTTCAAAAGCTACATCCCCCAGAGCCAAATATAACCCTCCACTTACGTTTGTACAGTCTACAAGCTGAGAACGAGCTTAAAATTTTAATGATAGGAAATAAAAATAGCATTTTTGTGACACATTAGAATGATATGAATGTCTCACCAGGCACAGTGGCTCACATCTGCAATCCCAGCAACTTGGGGTGGTGGCAGGAAGATCATGAGTTCAAGGCCAGAGTAAGCCTGTGTAACTCAGTGACACCCTGACTCAAAGAATGAAAACTGGGCTAGGCATACAGCTCAGTGGTAGAACACTTGGAAAGTATGCACGAGGCATTATATGAATGTCTAATTTCAGTGTCTAGAAATGAAGTTTTATTGAACACAGCCATATTCACTCATTGACAAATTATCTATGGCTGTTTTCAAAGGACAATATTGACTAGATGCTACAGGAACTGCCCAGCTTACAAAACTTATTTATTATCTGGTCCTTTATAGGAAAAGTTTAACAAACCCTAGTCTAACTCAGGCATGTTTCCCAAAATGCAGGGTATGGAAACAACATCCTCATAGTAACATGCCCTTGCCCCTGACTGGCTTCTTTTTTTTTTTTAACTCTGGTTTGTTTTGGGTTTGTTGGGTTGATTCATCCTTTATTGCTACCTTTTTTATTAAATTGTCATTTTACTGGGTCCATCTAATGCAAAGGGGAGGTGAAGTAAATTTGGCTGAAGTCTGGATTATTTTCTTTTGGTCCATAGAATAGGGGCTCCCAACTTTTGCTGGGAGCTTCCCAGGAGAAACCCAAATTCCATGGAGAAATCAGATGAGGGAGAGATTTAAATTTAAAGATATAGAAAGTGAGGGATAGTAGGGGGTGGAATGGAAACTAGATACCTGATCATCTTCCCCACATTTCTGAACAACCCCACATTTCAGTAAAGCAATGAAGTGGTGCAAAATCATCTGTGGCTGAGGATCCATAGTTTATATAGACTTTTTTACATGGTGATGTTATTTTAATTTTATGATTATAGAAGTTATTAAAGATCTAGCTCAGTTGACAGAGGAAAGTGAGAAATCACAAGACTTGCTTCCAGGGGTTTTATAAAATACAGCTATTGTGACAACATACACACACGAAGCTATTTAGAAACCACCAGTGAAGCACAAATTAACATTATATAGTCCAAACAGAGCTCACAGCAGTGCATAGGGAACACACAGGGAAGACACTGCAAGAGTCAGGCAAGATCTGCCAAAACTGGCTCCCACCAGGAAGTGAATTTAAGCTGCTATCAAAGAGAGTGATCCTTGTGGAGAGGCAGAGAGGGAAAGAACTTTCCACACTGGAGTTCACGGACATGTAGTATTAAGGAACAGACATGAGCAAGTCCCATACAGGAAGTGATGGTAGGGGAAGACTTGGTATCCATAGAGTTTAGAAACTGAAGAAATAATCCGTAGGGAGATGCTGCAGGTTTCTTAAGAGATTAATAACATTATGAGTTAATGTGGATGGATGTAAAATAATAGTGACAAAGCACTGTGAGTCAGGTCAGCTGTGAGAAGCTCTCAGGAATCTGTAGCCATTAAGTTAAAATGAAACTTTCATCTCTCTTTGTCACTGTTCCATTCATGAAAAAATCTTAGGCTTTGGGATCTGGGGGATTCAGATAACTTCTTACTTTGGCGGTTTTCATGTATTTCTTGGTTATCTTGTGGTCATCATTTTTATCTACACAAAAATGAGGACTGTCACTTCCCCCATAATGCCTAGCCTTTCTTAACAGTCTTTATTGTACTCTCTGCTAAACACTTTATGTGGTTTCTTTTCATCCTCACCAAAAAAAAAAAAAATTATGAGATTAGTCCTATTATTGAGTTGATCTTTTAGATAAGGAAACCAGAGCTCAAAGAAGGTACTTACCTTACGGAAGGCTGCAGGGCTTGATAGTGCTAGATCTGGGATTCAAAATCAGATTTCATTTATTCCAAGTCCATGTCTTCACCAGTTTCCCTTGAAGAAAAAATAAGCCTCAGGTGTTTCTCTCTACCACAGAGAGAACCTGGAATATGTTCATAAGGCAAAAACTCATTAGTAAAAATAAAACACTTCTTTTATTACCTACATCTTAAATCAGTAGAATGTTAGTGGAGCTTTTACTTCAATAGAATGAGTGACCAGAGTAGCTTTTACTGTTATTCATTTCATATTTTCACTAATTGGCAGCCTTCACATCCATAGCTTTATAGTTTCTGGAGGTGGGAGGAGGAGTGATAATAGTCTGATTTCAGGGCTGGGTTAGAATCATCTAAGCCCCTTGGAGAAGAGGTAAATGAAGTCCTTGAATTACCTCAGCAGTGCTTTTGTTCAGAGAAAATAGCTCTGTATCATCAAATGGATTTAAGTGATCATGAAAATATTCAAACCAAAGTGGCATATAATTAAGAGCAATTAGAACTGAAGTGATGTGACAGGATATTAAGACCAGACAGGCAGTGCTTTGTGACTTCTCAGAGTAGAGACAAGGCAGATAATTTGGGTTCCTCCTAACTTTGTCATCTCTTGAAATAAAATCTGCTACATGGCTTATGTATATCAGTGCCATGTAAATATTGAAAGTCTGGGATCATATACTATGTTCGACCCTGATATTTCTGCTGTATGGTTTTATCTTCATATTCAGTCACAGATATGCCAGAGTTAATTATGTTTCTACTAATAAATACCCATCGTGGTGTTTCTAAATCCCTTTTGCCAAATGATCTAATTAGAGCAACACTTGGCTCTATATATAATTACAACATATGGCACCTAGAGGGTACATATAGTAGAATTATAGGTTGCCTGATGAGAAATCCAGGTGGTGGGTAAAAGACTCTATTAAACAGAGTTATGGAATGTCTGTACATGTGTGTGTGTGCGTGTGTGTGTGTGCTTTAATGCACACAATTCCTCCTACTACTCTTCCCAGAATAAGAAATATTTTGTAATTCAACTGCCCTTCCTACATGAAATGACATAATTATACCATAGGAGTTTTAAATTTTTAAAGAAAAGAAATTAATATTGGCATGAATGATTTAACCTTCTATGCCTCTAAAAACTGTCTCATGTAGAAAGTAGCAGCTCTGTGTAAGATTAATTATTTGAAGTCATATATTCTTCCTTTCAAGCAATGTCACTTGTCCAAGCTGCTACCTATATAACAAAGATGGGGCTGAATCCTTCAACCAGAGAAAGAATGATTACCTAATGACTATTAATAATCTCTGAAAAAAAGTAGACAAATCGGTTTGGGTGGGTGATGAGTTCAGTTTTGTTCTGTTGAATTTGAAAGTCTTATCATGTGCTGATGTACTGGAGCCAACTTTCATGGCCTCAAAAGAGCTGATTCTGTATGTTTCTTCCTAGCTTTGTGTTCAGTGATATCACACTGGTAGCTTGAAATTGGTCATAGTGGGACTATTTATACCATGGGAATTGGCACACTTCAAAGGTTTTTTTCCCCTACAGAGCTAGTTTGTTAAACATTTACCAGCATACCATTACTCATGGAGCATATGCAGCTCAGAGTTGGCACTACCAGTATGGAGTTCATGGGAGAGATCAGGATAAGAAACTTGGCTTTCCAATTCACCTTTGAAGTGATGAAAGTGAATGAGGTTCCCTGAGAGAAAATGGAAAAACAAAAGAGTGCTCTACAGACTGTTCTGAGTTATGTAGAGTGTGTAAAAGAGAAAAAGCCAAAAAAAAAAAAATGCTAGAAACCTTAGGAGAACCAGGAAACTGGGGTACTGTGAAATTCTAGGTAAGAAAGCATCATGAATACAAAGTGGTCTACAGTGTCAGGTGTTACCACAAGGTCATAAAGAATGATGACCACAAAGTATATATATTTGGTGATAATGAAGCCAAAAGAACCTTGCAATAAACACTTTCAATAAGAGCCAAAAACAAACTGTCCAAATATTAAGCAGTTGGATGCAGTGGACACTTTTTGTAGGTGTTAAGTCATGAAAAGGGGAAAACTGGATATACTGGAAGGGGGCAATATATTTGTGGCAAGGATCTTGTTAAAATGGAGGAAACAGAACACTATTTATAACCTGAGGTATATAACAGTATGTCAGTGAAGGAGTTAAAGATATAAGGGAGGGGAAATGATTCACAATGAGACAGGAGAGACGTGGACTTGAAATCAATTATTGTGGAAAAAGAGGAAGGAACTGTTTACTCTGACTATGGGTAGGCAGAGCAGATGAGTATGGCCACAGAGAAGTTGTATTGGTCAGCTTTCCATGACTGTAACAAAATATCTGAGACAAGAACTTACAAAGAGGAAAGGTTCCTTTGGCTCACAGTTATGGAAGTTTCAGTCCATGGTCAGTTGGCACCATTGCTTGTTGGCCTGTAGAAAAGTAATCCATTACAATGGGGAATATGTGGTAGAGGAAGCTGCTTATATCATTGATGTTGTTAGGTGCCGTCCAGTCGGTATCCAACTCATAGTGACCCTCATAGGGTTTTCAATGGCGACTGTTTCGGGATTGCCTTGGGAGTGTATTGCCAGGCCCTTCTCCCATTTTTGTGATGCTGGGAATCGAACTCAGGACCTCAGAGACTGCAGTGCAGCGCTCTACCAACTGAGCTAAATCCCAGCCCTTGCATATATCATAGTGGCCAGGAAATAAGGAGGAAGAATAAGGGGCCTAGATCCTAATAACCCCCTTAGGGCATGCCACCAATGATCTAACTTCCTTCCACTAGGCCTCACATCTTGAAAGTTCCACCGCCTCCCATTGACACCACAGGCTGGTGACCAAACCTTCAACACCTAAGCCTTTGTGAAACATTCAAAACCCGAACTATAGCAGAAGTCAAGTGTGAAGGAGAGAGTTGAGGATTTCATATAGTATCACCTTGACCTCAGACTCACGAAAAGGAGATTCAAGGTCATTTTCTGAAAGTTTGGGCGTGGAAGTGATTGTGTGCTTGAGAGAAAGAAGGTCCAGACAGTTTTATATAGTCAATATAATAGAAATGAGGCTGGGATTGAGTTTTTTATATTTTCAGTTGCTTTCACACACACTTTGACTTTCTCATGTATTTATCTGCTCTAAAAATTTTTATTCCAAGGCACATGTTTTATTCCAAAGGATGCATAATGTTGTTACAGAAAAAAATGAGGCTGTATGTTCCTAATACCAACAGAAATGTTTTTCAGGTGAATGTAATGTGTTCTGACTGAGAAAAAAACAATACACTCTAAAACTGCTATTATCCTTTCTCATTTTCTCATGGGCTTTCACTTCTGTATCATGCTTGCTCTTTCTCACATCACCAAGCTCTCCCTCTCTTTCACTTTCTACTAGATCATTCCATCTGCCACATCGGCAGTTTCCTCATCTACTTTGCCTTCTTTTCTTTCTTGACCTCCACTCCCTCTGGAGAGAGCCTCCATGGATTTAAATACCATGTAAGTATGGTCAACTCCTAAGTGTGTATCTTCAGTTCAGGGTTCTCCCCCATGCAATTCAGGCTTAACATATCCCAGTCAAAGCTCAGTCCTGCCCACCAACCTCCGCCATGAAACCTAAGCTTCTCCCAGTCTCCCTCTGATGGCTCCAGCCAGAAACCTAAAAATCACTGCTGATTGCTGTTTCACCATCCTGCATATCTAATGCATTTGTGAATTTTAAAAATTCTACTTCTAAAGAATAGGATCTATCCCTTTCCTTTTTACATTGCCAGTGCCCTGGCCCAGCCACCATCATTTCTTGCTGGATAGGTGCAGTAGCCACAAATGGTGGCCCTTCATCAACATTTACCTCCTTCCTACCTGTTAACTACTCTGTGGCCACCGTAGGCTTTTTAAAGAAAGTTCAAAGCTCCTCATTAACCTTTAACACAGAGACTAAGAGGTTGGGTATGACCTGCAACACTCTTCATAATCTGGCTTCTTGCTGTATTTCTTTGTGTTTTGTTTAATTTGTTCTTCCCCTCACTAATTTTAAGCACCAAGAGGTATGAAGGCTATGGGTATCTCATTTCCCAATATATCACCAGTGCCCACTTTCCCCTTAAATCCCTGATTTGCATTCTTGTCTGTGTTACTGCACTATCTGCAAGCTGTATGAGGAGAGGGCCTACCAGGTTCCACTCACTAGTGTTTATCTAGTGCTAACAGGAATACAATTCAGGGGATTAGTCAACATTTATTGAATAAATAAAGAAATCAGTCAACTCACAGCCTCATTTCATAAAGGATTTGAGATGGCTTATACAAAAACAAAAGCAATAGAAAAGATAGAAGTAAGTAATTTAGTAAGTTGGTATAATAGAGAATTATCAGAAGATAAAAATGATAAAATTGAATTAGTACATAGAAATACATTCTTTAGTATAGTTCACAAATTTGTTTGTACCTGTCTTTTCTACCCAACCAAAGGGAGGAAATATAATTAGTTAAAGCCATAGTGTTTAGAAGCTTAAAAATAATTGTTTTTTTCTGATAGTTAAATCTTTCCCATAAGGCACAATTATTACAGGAAATAGATCAAGATTTCATAGGTGTGCCTTATAATTTTCATACATTTGGCAAATTATGTAGTAACAAAGCATGAGTTAATACACACAGTTCTGTGAGGTGGAGCAAAATATACATTTTTGAATGAAAAAGCTTCGTTCAAGGGTAAAGTTTTAAATATTTACGTCAGCATTTTTTAACACTAGTTCTTGCTATGGAATGGGAGGTAATCCATACTGTATAAAGTGATATTCTATAGTGAAGTAAGTATAAGAAATGAGATTAAAACATTCTGTACCATGGCTCTTCTCAGAACTTTTCATGTGCTAAATACATAGAGAATATTCCAGAACTGTGGTGCCCAAATTTATCTGGAAATGAACTATACTTCACCTTTGAGTAGCTCAAAGGATTAGGGTTTCAGGAGAAAAAGAATTTTTAAAACTTTAGTCTAAATGATGTATATGTTCATTTACTTTAGGAATTCCTTCATTAATGTTCATAGCCAGACTTATAACAAAGGCTATTTAGAAGAAGTGTTAACATTATAATTGCTGGCAAGAATATGAGATGCAACTGTTTTGTGTTATCAGTCTAAACCAGGCATGTACTATTGAATATGTCAAAGAGAATCACGACGGCAAATGACAGACTATTACTTTTAGGATAGTACAAAGAGGCATGTTGCATGTGAAAATCAGTAAAGATCATAGCATTTAGCTCATATCAGATTCCTATCCACAAAATCAAAGGTGAAGAAAGCTTAGTACAAGGTATAGATAGCATCAAGTTTTTCTGACCTATTTTTCTATAAGGCTATTAAGCATCATAACTGAATAGTTAAACCAGAAGGAAACTAGTTATTCCTGTGTAGCATAATAGTATGGACAATGCAAGCCTGAAATTAGCCAAAGAAGAACAGGACTTTGCTTCTTTCTCTGCCTTTGTCTCTCTCCCTTCTCTCCTCCCTGCCCCCTTCCTTGCTGCTGTGAGGTGAGCAGCTTTCCCATGCCATGCCCTTCTGCCATGATGTTTCTGCCTTGCCACAGGCCTGATGCAATGGAGCCAGCTGACTATGGACTGAAACCTCTGAAATCATGAGCCCAAATAAATCTCCCTCCTTAAGTTGTTTATCTCAGTTACTTTGTCACAGAAACAAAAAATTGACTACCACAAAGGAGTCTGCAGAGTTTGAAGAGTGGTTGTTAGGTGCCATCAAGTCAGGTCCAACTCATAGTGACCCTATGTACAACAGAAAAAAAACACTCCCTGACACTATGACATACCTGGCACTATGTAAGTGCTTCTCTGCGATTCATAGGGTTTGTAATGACAGATTGTTTCAGGAGTGGGATGCCAGGTCCTTCTCCCTAGCCTGCAGCACCTGGTATTCCCAAGCAGTCTCCCATCCAAGAAATAACCACATGGCCCTGCTTCCCTTCAGAGATCAAGCAGGATCTGATGCCTGGGTGCTATGGCTGCATGTCCATATTATACACTTTGCCTACAGATGGATGTTTTTGTATGTGTGATTATATTATAATGAATTTATAGTTCCATAGTAAAAAGAAAAATCCACTAGTCAGTTTTTCCTCAGGCGTTGTTACTATTCCGTTCCCAATAATGTTTACCTGTATCACCCAACAAGCAGAGTCACAAGCCAAGAACGTGACCCAGAAAAAGAATGAATTTAGATTTGTACTGGATTGCTTTGTTTGGTTTAGTTTTTGTTCCACAACCTCATATAGAAACATAACACATGTTTTATTAATTTTTATATTAACAGCAACATTTTGAGGTAGGTAGGGTATAAATTTTACTTTTTCCATTTTATTACTGGGAGCATGATAGCAGAATTAAAAAAAAAAAAAAAAAAAAAACCTAGGTAGGGAGTTTTTAAAGCTAAGAGCAGTATTGTGTCTAGCATTTCTAACCCAGCTCCCCCTCTATGAGACTACTTCCATTCGATTTCTAATAATCATGTATTGTTAAATCTATGATGTTGGTGATAGAGCTTTTATCCTTTCTGCTTCTCCATAGAGCCTTTAGTATTTGGTTCTGAGTACTTAATGCTCTTTGTTCTCTTCCAGTACTAGACTGTATTAAACACTTGCCAAAAAACAAAGCACAGCACATTTTAACAACACTGTGTATAACCGCAATGATTTCATATCTCCAGTGATGACCTTCATCTTTATTTAACAAATATCTGAGGCATCTGAAGTGAAAAATATGAACATTTCTTTGAAGTTTGTTGGAACCTTGTGCAAGGAAACTGTCTTAGGGTATCCTGAAACAGACACTGAGGTGAAAAGTTGCATGCAGAAGATTTATTGGGGTGTGCTCTCTGGGGATATTCTTATAGGGAAGTAAGGAAAGCAGGATTGGACAGAGAGAAGCTGTTCTGCTATTTGTTTACAGGTGAGACTTTAGCCAATCCCATTGAGCGCTCTCAAGCTGGAATAGTCCATCAGAGTTATCACCTCTTGCAGCTAGAGGGCCCGATCTCTTAAGTTCCTAAATGTACCAGTCATTGGCCTGAAGTCATCCCTTAGAATGAGTATAACCTTGTAAACAGTTCCCAGTGTGGTTCAGTGAGAGACATAGCTGTGAATTCTCAGCAAGCAATGTCCTTAGACAGCATTTCAAGGAATTCATTGGCCTTGAATCTGGGTAGAGTACCCTTTTATATAATTATAAGAAATGATACAATGGCACCCTTATCATGGCAAGAAATATTTGGAACTACTCAGCATCTAAAAATATCTCGCATTAACCAGTTAGCCTTCCACAGGATTCCCAGAGGAATCTGCTTGAATTTCATCTCATCACGTTATGTTCAAAGCATAATTTGTAATTGACAGAGAATCTTTTGTGTCAAGGGATCAAAGTGTGAATCCTGTCCCTGATTTCATTTTTCCAACTCTGTCTTCAGAAGGCCAATTCAAGAGGTTACCTACATAAAATCCCCATTTTCAGACTTTGGGGGACTCCCAATCCATGACTTCCCTGATTTTTTCTTTCCCATAGACCCCTCTGGCTGCTAAAACCATCTATGCACCTCCATCTCCCAACCTCTGCACTTTCTTCCTTAACTTTTGTCCAAGATTTTTAGTCATTCCATCCCATGTTTTCCCCTCCTGGATAAAGTTATAAAGACACTGTGATCCATATAGAAGAAAGGAAAGAAAAGGAGGAGAGAAAGAGGCAAGGAGGTAATTCTGAAAAAAGTCAAATTTTACACCAGATTAGGAAGACTGCCTCTTGGCTTAGCTCCTATGATTTTTTATGGAAAAGAATCAATGTCTTTTCTATGCTTTTGGGCTGCTTGAAAAAACAGACCAGTTTAGCAAGCCTGACTTGGTATATACTGATTTCCCAGAGTGTATATTTATGTCAAGCCTGAAGAAAAGGATTTTGAAAAAGAGAGAAATTATTATATGTATATTGCTGCTATAATCACCTATTCAATTCATTTGGCCATTTTCAAAAATGAGATAGAATATTTTATTCCTCTAAATGTTCTCTACAATTTATACATGCAAGTAATAATAAATAGGGTCCAGAGAATCCCATCTTCTTTAAAGGTATGTATTTTTTCATATAACCAATGAGATCTCTGATTTTGAGGGTTTTAGGGCCAGATAAAGCTTAAGAGATAGACTAATAGTTTTCAACCTGTTTCTACCTTAACAACCCTGAAGGATACAACACATCCCCATTTTTAAAAACTGTTGATTTCAAAGGAAGTGAGGATGGGAAAGAGGCCAAGGGAGGAAAGAGGTCACATAGCAGCATATTAGGTACGAGAATCTCAAGCAAGGATATGACTTGAAAATTAACTTCCAAACATCCTGTCATACGTGGCTTTCTAACCTATGGGAATTGCTGGTCCACCCAGTACCTTTGTTTTATTTTGATGGGAAACTAAACTCAGATGACTTCACAAATAATTATTAACAAATCCTTATGCTCATGTAGCAATATGTCCAAACTAAGGAAACCTCTTCCTATTGCAAGGCAATAAAGTTTTTAGCAAGAATAATATTTAGACCCAAGCACAGTGGTGCACACCTATAATCCCAGCAATTCAAGAGGCTGAGGCAGTAGGATTGTGAGTTCACGGCCAGAGGCAGCTTATGCAATTTAGCAAGACCAGACAGTGACTCAAAATAAAAAATAAAAACAGGGCTGGAAGTGCAGCCCAGTGATAGAGTATGTGCAAGGCCCTGGGATCAACCTCCAAGTAACACAAATAAACAAAAAGTAATACTACTTAGAACCCCAGAAAGACTTTTCAGAAGGTCTTAGCAGTCATCTTGCCAAGGATTCACTGAATCCCACTTAGTTTAACAAGCATAGTATATTAGCCAGCATCATGTTAAAAAAAAAATTTTTTTTTTTTTGGTACTGGGGGTTGAACCCAGGGCCTCACACTTGTGTGTTCTGCAAGTGCTAGACCACTGAGATGCACCCTCAGCCAATAATTTTTTTACTTTTTGAGACAGAGTCTTGCTAAGTTTCGCAGACTGCCTCTGGTCTCAAACTTGCTATCCTCCTGCCTCCACCTCCTAAACTGCTGGGATTACAGGCGTAAGCCATCGCTCATGGCTATGTTAAATATTTTTCAATTAGGTTCCAACGAGCACAATTTGGAATATGTCATGTATAAAGACTTCTGATTTTTCTGTACAAAAATGCATAGTCTTCAATTGCGTATGTGCATTTCTGTATGACAATAATTGAAAGAGCTGAAAGAGAGTTACCCTTTTAGCAAAGAGCATGAAATCACCAATTAGCCACACAGTCCCCATCCCCTATCTTAGCATGCAGCATCAGTTACCATTTATCATTGTTCTTGCACTGTTGTTTTTCTTACAGTAGAACTAAGATAAAACTAAAATATTCCTGGCATCCATTTCTCTATCAAAAATTAGTCAGATAGGCTTCATATTTCAAAGAAATGTATAGGAAAGAGTGTGTTTTCTTATGCCCATAATGAATATGAGCAAAGTATGTCAGGAAAATGTTCTTCACTCATTTCATCCATTTTCATACCTGCCTGCCTCCTGTAAGCAGTGGTATTTGTACATCTACCTTTGGCTCTCTCCCTTTATGTTATCAATGATAATTACGAAGGACAAGAAAGTTTTTAATCTCCCTGACTCACAAAGGACACCTGGACAAAAACCTATTTCCTGATGTCTAGTGTAGCATTCTTTTTATTTTCCCATCAAAGGTTAAATAGTAGGAACTCTGTATTTTGTCTTGCCTGGAGATTATGCTAATCCACTGTTATTGTTTTTGGGGGGTTTTGTTTTACCTTTTTGTCTTTTTTTCCTAGCACACTGACAGGATTGACAGGTTGTCAATTACCCCTCTTTCCAGATTATATTAAATCTGAGCATAAAGACTACAGCCCTATCCTTCTTTCTTCCATTATAAATACCAGACATCTAACAACACCCAAGTGAAGATTTTCCTTGCCATATTTTCCCTAGCAGATGATTGTCAGCCTAACTTAATGCCTGTAGATAAAACAGAAAATTAAACTTGCCTTTTAAACTAGGAAATTATTCTTTTCTAATATTATTGCTCATATTAAACTCCTGTACCATTAAAGCTGTCTCTTTTAAATGAATGTGCACTGGGTGCATTGTTTATTCAATTTAATTGTACAGGGGAAAACTCATACTAGGAAATGGTTGTTTGAACTAGTTTTTATCAGTCATAAGCCATGTGAATGAGTGTCCAATTAAAGAGTGGCTCACTAGGACTTGTATAATAGTAACATCTGTTATCTTAATTAAACAAGTTACTATATAAAGGAGCTTTCATAGCTCACTTTGTTACAGCAGGTTCTGACCTAGAAACTCAAGCAAGGTTTGTTCTCTTTGTGGAATTTTGCTGCCGGTAGTGTTCCCAGTTGGTCCTATTATACCATAGACCTGACAAGCTCTGTGATCTACAAACCTACACATATGTTCACGCCCACAAAGCCTGGAGAGAGGAAGGAACTGAAGTTCATGATGCAAAGTAGAGCAAATAAAACAGGAAAAACACTGGTAGATGTGTTTCAAATTCACTGTGGTGTCCTTGGGTATCATGACCTAGAGGGAAGTGGTGGCGAAGAGCCAGTTACGGAAAAAGTAGAGCAAACAAGTATTTGTTGACTCCATTATGTACCAGGCACCCAGGAAAATCTTTCCTTACCTACTGGCACAAACTCCTAATTCTGTGTATGTGTTCTAGAAATCTGCAAATCTCTGGAAGCAGAAAGTTGGGATTTCCCCTCCCCTCTTCTCTGTTCTTCTTCTACTTATTTGTTTCTTGGGCAGGTTTGGGGCAAGCTCATTTGGTCACAAAACCAAACTGAGGCTCCTGATAGCTTCTGTCTTTATCTCCTTTTTAATCACAAAAATAGTAATATATTAGACTGTGGATACTGCATTAGACTTTTCTTAAGGTGTTTTGTAAAATAAAATAAGTTACTATAGCATGTTATTTAATATTAGAAATTCCCAATTCCCAAATACTACTTTCCCTAAGGGTCTTTGATAAGGAATTGTGTAGTAGATCATTTTAAAGAAGATAAACTGAGGCTCAATAATAGTAAGATTTTTGCTCAAAGGTGTATACTCATGAGCCCCAGGGGCTTTTTATTCACTTCAAATACAGACTCTTCTTGCTGAATCTTGCAATGTCCTACATGGCTAGACCTCTGATTCTTTCTCCAGCCATATCTGCCACTTGCTAGTTCTTTCATTTAGCTGCAATCACACTGGCTTTGCAGTTCCTTCAAGATATCAAGCTCTTTTCTGCCTCAGGGCCTTTGCATTTACTTTCCTCTGACTAAAACACTTTCCTCCCAGATTTTTAGTGATTGTATCCCTCTTGTCCTACATCTCAGCTGAAATATTACCTCTGCAGAGATCTCAAGCACATTCAAAAGGATCTTGCTCCTGTCATGCATGCCAAAAATATTGTTCTTGGGAATGAGACTAATTTCTACTGGATTCATAGATGAAATAATGCCAGAAAGAATTTGGACGTTAGGAAGTTTGTTTTTTCCTGCCTAACATTTGGTCCTGGGCTGGGATTTAGCTCAACTGGTAGAGTGTTGTTCTGCAGTCTCTGAGGACTAAGGTTCAATTCCCAGCACTGCAAAAATGGGAGAAGGAAGTGGCAATCCACTCCCAAGGCAATCCCGCAACAACCTGCCATTGAAAACCCTATGAGGATCACTATGAGCCAAGCACAACTCGACAGTACCTAACAACAACATTTGGTCCTCCTTTTTCTAATAAAGATGCCTCAGTCATCTTTTCAGGAATTTCCTTTGCCCATTATTTACAACGTTCTGGTTTTTTGGTCTAAGTACTTGACCATTCTCTGTCCAGTGATGGAGGTATGAGCAGGCACAGGCTAAGCCAACCAGACCCTCTCCTCAGAATTTTTGTACAAACAGGGCATAGGTAGAACACAGTCGTTTGATGGTAGCTCCCTAGGAATACTGCCCCTTATAGTCTACTCTCTGATCCCCAAAGGCACTACTGAGGCTTTGTCTCAAAATTTAAAAACTTGAAAAACAGGATCTGGGGCTCCATGGTAGAGCCTAGCATATGTAAGGCTCTGAGTTCAACCCCCCAGTACTGGGGGAAAAAATGGCAATATAACCTATGTAAAAGCTTAGAATTATGCCTGCTGTTGTTACAACTGGCGATAAAAATGAAAAATGAATCTGCCCTCCACTTTGAAACAGAGAAGTCATATGAACTGCTATGTAATTTTTTTCATGTACAACTGGCCTAAATTAATTGGTTTAAAGTTACTATGTTCTCTGTAATTCCAAGAAGAGATTTAGTTTTCCAGATGAAAAGGCCTCACAAGGAAGCTTTCATTCCTTCACATGTCTCTCTTTCTCTTTCTTTTTCTCTGTATCCCTCCTCACCTCCTGCCTTTTATTTCAGTACTGGGGAGGTTGAACCCAGGTCCTTGCACATGCTAAGCAAGTGCTCTATCACTGAGTTGAACTCTCAGCCCCATTTTTATCTTCTTATTTTTTAACTTTGAGACACGATCTTGCTAAATTGCTTGGGCTGCCTCTGGCCTCAAACTCACAATTACCCTCCCTCAGCCTCCTGAATCACTGGGATTATAGGCTCATACCACAGTGCCTGGCTCACATGTATATCTCAACAACAAATGCAACTCATTTCTCTAGACACTTCCACTGGTTTCTTTCAATGCAAATCTCTTTTGGCAAGTGTCAAAGTCATGCATTGTACAAACCTCTACTTGTAGGGACTTTACCTTCGAGGCATTATTTTAAAAGGAGTTTTGTTTTGGAATGGAAGATTTTAACACCCAAATTAGCCACATGTGTTAAGAATTCCTATGCTAGAGACTCTTAAACAAATAGTAAACTGAAGAAAACCTTACAAACTTAATGTCAGTAAAAGGAGACCCAGATGATTGCCAACTCTGTATTGCACTGCCAAGAAGATTCTGAAAGTCACTCAACACATAGTGCCAGCCCTGGGCTGCAGGTGAGGAGTACTCCTGCCAGTGCGGCATGGAGCTTCATCAAACAGAGGCAAGAGTGCTCACAAACGTAGGAAGAACAGAGTGAGCATAAGAACTACTTTTCCCCAAAGCAACATTATATTCAGCCCATGGTTCCCAGGGTAGAGATGGAGCCTCTGGAAACTCATAGTTTCCCATCTGTTTTGAACTCAGATTTTCTTGGAACTTGTAGTTGTTGTTACGTGCCGTGAGTCGGTATCTGACTCATATCGACCCTACGTACAACAGGCAAAAACACTATGGTCATTGCTTCTCTGCTGTTCATAGGGTTTTCAGTGGCAGATTGATTTTTGGGAATGGGCTGCCAGGTCCGTCTCCCATCTTGGAACTTGGGACAACCATAAAAAGGACTAGATTTGGGGAACAGAATCAGGACTGGCTTTCTCATCTGTTGAGCCTTGAGCAAGTCATTTAATTTCTCCTCTTTAAAATAAACTTAATAATAAAAATTTGTAGTGCTCCAGTGAGATTTTATTAGACTGGAAGGTGCTTTATAAATGGTAAGCCACTGGAGAGATTTTGTTCAATGTATTTTTAGATATGTGCATATTTTTACAAAAATGGGATTATGTCATACTCACTAATAATTCACAGTATATGGTAGATATTCTGTATGGAAGGATATAATATTTGTATTTTACATTTTTTAGTTGCTGAATCATACTGCGTTTTATTATTTTGTCAATTCACTAAAAAAGCATTGGTTTTAAACAATTCACTCTCTTCTTTAGAGTTGCTATTTAACCTATTACAACTGACATTAAGGGCATCAAATCTCTAGGATTCTAATGAGAATTGCAATGCAGATTGAATATTCTTGATCCAAAGTATTTAGAACCAGAAACATTTTGAATTGAGGATTTTTCAGACTTTACAATACTGGCATGTATGTAATGAGATTGAGCTTGGACTCAAATCTAAAGTCAAAATTCATTTTTGTTTTATATATACTTTGTGCACATAACCTGAAGGTAATTTTACATTTTTTAAAAGTTTTTATACAAGAAACAAAGTTTCATGCTGTGGAATTTTCCACTTGTACTGCCATGTTTATACTTTTTGGAGAGTTGTAGGGCATTTTGTATTCCATATTTTTAAATTAGGATATTCAACTTGTAGTAAGTATGGGAATTTCCGAGCAACCATGTCTTGGGCATCTCTGTCAACATGATTATAATTACAGTGAGCTTTTACTAAGTATTTCATCTGTGCTAAGTGTTTTACAAATACCATGTCTAAAAATCCCCCAAATATTTCAGCTCACTATTGTTTTACTCATCTTGCTCTTAAGGGTCATGAACATTAACTGAATTATCTGTAGACCTACAGAGGAGTGAAGCCTGCAGCAGTACCACTGTGACATCCGATCCCATCAGATCTTGGAGGCTAAGCATGGTTGGGCCTGGTTAGTACTTGGATGGGAGACCATCTGGGAACACCAGGTGCTGTAGACATGGGAGAAGGACCCAGCAACCCACTCCCAAAAAACAGTCCAACATGAAAACCCTATGAATAGCAGAGAAGCACTGACAGTAGTGTTTCACCGGCTGTACGCAGGGTTGCTATGAGACACCGACGCGAAGGCACCTAACAACAACACAGAGGAGTCAGTGGCAAAGGCAAAATTCACGTGGAGATTCATTTGACTTCAAAACAATATACCTCCGTACCCCATATCAAGCATGTCCCTTGATCTCAAACTGATCGTATCGAGATCTGATTTTGCCCTCTTACCTTTCCCTAAGGGCTGGGATTTAGCTCATTTGGTAGAGCACTGCTCTACAGTCTCTGATGTCCTGAGTTTGGTTCCCAGGACCACAAAATGAGAAAAGGACATGGCAATCCACTCCTGAGGCACTCCCAAAACAACCAGCCATTGAAAACGCTATGAGGGTTGCTATGAGTCAGACATGACTTAACAGCACCTAACGACAACCAACCTTTCCCTAGAACATGTCTCCACTGTGCACCCCGTTTCTGTGACTGGTTCCATCATTTCTCAAGCTGCCCTAGCCAACAGTTTTTCCCCTCAGTGCCCTAAAACCACTCTTGGTAAGGTTAATAACCTGTGGATTATCAAATCTAATGGCTAGCTTTTATTCTTCAACTTGGCCTTGGAATAGCCTTTGTCACAGGGAGTAGACCCCTCCTCCCACCCTCATTCCACTTGATATCTAGGACCCTGTAGTGCTCTGGTTTTCCTCCCACCACTAGCCCCATGCCACCCCAAACACCAGCTACTTCTCAGAGTGTCTGTTGGATGCTTCTCCTCTCTACAACCTCTAAGGTGACACAGGGCCCAGAGTTTAGCCTTCTGTTTGCCTCTAGGTGTTCCCTTTTCCTAAATGTCTCCATGTAGTCCACAGCTTCCTAACCTGTCTAAATCCTGGGGATGTCCAAGTTTATATTCCCAGTGCAGAATTCTCCTTGGGACTCCAGCATGCGATATTGAATGATCTCTTCCACATCTATATTGGTCTTTTTTATCCACCTTAAGAATAAAAATCCTAACTGCAATGTATAAACTGTCTTCTCCCTCTGAGAGAGGAGTGGGAAGGAATCAAGCTTGGTTGGGCCTGTTGATTTGGATGATATGTGTTCTCTCAACCACTTAGAGGTATTCATTGATTGGATAATTAATTCATTGATTCATTTCTTCAAATATTAATTAGTGATGACATCATATGCTACATCCTATGCTAAAAATTTATACAGAATTTTTAGAGCCAATTATCTAGGCAATAAGTAACTCTAAATTAAATTGATAATGTAGGAGTCAGCTTTTCACTTTCTTAATATACACTGGATGAAGAATTCCTTAATCACTCATCACCAAATTCACTTTTCTAAAGTATGCCTAATCCTTTACAAAATGGAGATTTATTTGGTTGTCATACAAGATAATTGCAGCTTTATAAATTTGACCTGAGGGAGATTGAATTCTCATTCAGAAACCTTATCTTGATTGCCTAGACATCAGCCAGCATCCTCTGATAATTCCAGTTGATGCCATTATGTCTGCCTGTCTTTGGGAAAGAAAGAAGAAACTTCTTTCAGATGAACAAGGTCTTTCACCTTTTCCCTTCAGGTTATAGGAAGAAGCTATTTATGAGAGTTTCCCCCTGTGCCCATTGGGAACTTGCAGATCAATTACTACAGATGGACAGTATGTCTGGTCTTTCTCCCTCTTTCCACATATTAAATTGTCACCATGTCAAATGTCTTATCACCAAACACAGTGCTGCAAGGAATTTGCAATTATATTTATCAAATTTTTCTTTTCTTCTGACCTTTGGATTTCATTTGGTCCGCAGAGAATCCCTCTAGGTGGTTCAGAGAACATGTGTCATCCAAATCAATAAGGGTGACAACACTGGACTCCTCCACCCTCTTTTCACTGAAGGAGAGGGCAGTATTTGTATTTCAGACAGAATACTTTATTCCTAGTATGGATAGCAAAGACCTTCAGCTTCAGTGCATTTAATCTTGCAATCTGATAATCTTATAACCATGCCATCTTGATCTAGAAAGTAATTATAACAGTATTATATGGAGTTTTCTAGGGTTTTCATCTTTGGCACGTACTACTAGTTTGGAGCTTCTCTCTCTGGGTAGTTTTGTTTAGATTTTGAAATCATAGTGCATGTTTTCTGGCCAATTTTTCTCATTGTAAGAATTCCTACTGTCAAAATTGAAGACATTATCAATCTAATGTTTAACCATAGTACCATTCCTTCCCCCAAATCATGTAGAATATACTGAAGGGGGATAAATGGTAGACAACAACAGCTGGGTTCTCCAGCATTGCAGCCTCATTTTAATGTTGGGTAAGGCAGATATAATCAAGAAGGCAAATCTGCGATGAAAAGTCTTAGAAAACATTCCAGAGTTAAATGGACCATTAAAAAATAGTAGGCAGCTGAGTAGGTCACCAAAACCTAAAAGTTGAACTTTAGAAGTCATACATAATAAGCAAGATTAGATGCAAAATCAGCATTAAGGACAAAATATTCCCCAGGACTCAAGGCTAAAATGCACATAAGTCTTGTTTATTAGTAGGACTAAGCTAGCAACACAGTAAATGATATTTGGATGTGTCAATCTTGTGATTTCTCAAGTGACAAACACAAACTCAGCTCCTGTGTCCACCAGATGGGTCTCTTTCTCAGACAGGTTTCCTCCTCATGACCAAAAAATGGCTGCAGCAGCTCCAGACATTAAATCTTCACATGTGCAATTTCAGAAGGATTGAGTGAGTGTTATTTTCCAGAAAGCCCCGGAAAAAGTCAAATTGTAGTTCATTGCCTCAGATTGAGTAATGGGATTATCACTAATTACTATGGCCAGAAGAAATTAAATGTTGTGATCACTTTAGGCCTGAGTCCTGTGTTTCATTCAAAGATTTAGTAGTGGAATCTGCCAAAAAATGAAATGAGTAGTAAGTTTTAAAATGACTTTTATAGAATATGGGGTTAATGAATCCTGGGTACACCTACTGTACAAGAAGGAATGATCAAAAAAAGAAGCTACTGTGGAGATATTAGAAGCCTGTGCACTGCTGATGGAAATGTAAAATGGTGCAGTTGCTCTCAGAACAGTATACTGTGTCCTCAAAAATGTTAAAAATAGATATCATATGATCCTGCAATTCCATGCTGAGGGATTGCTCACAACACTTGAAAGCAGGGACTAAGTTTGTTTTTATACCCACATTCATAGAAACGTTATTTAAAATAGGTAGAAGCCGGTTATGGTAGCACATGCCTGTAATCCCAGCACTTGGAAGGCTGAAGCAGAGGATTGACATGACTTCAAGGCCAACTTGATCTATTTAGTGAGGTCCAAGACAGCCTGGGCTACACAGCAAAACTCTGTCAAAAAACTAAAAACAAAACAAAATAGGTAGAAACAACCTATGTAGTGAGAGAAGAAGGATAAACAAAATGTGATGTGTGCTTATGGTGGGATATTTTTCATCCTGAAAGAGGAATGAAATTCTCACACATGCTACTACATGGATGAGCCTTGAAAACATCATACTAAATGAAATAAACAAGACACAAGAGAACAAACATTGCAGGATTTCACTTGTAGAAGTGCCTGTACACAAATTCCTAGAGAGAAAAAGGAGAATAGAGGTTAGCAAAGGTTGAAGGGGGTGAGTAATAGAGTTACTGCTTAGATGGACACAGTGTTTTAGGGATGATGAAAATATTCTGAAGCTAGATGATGGTGATCGTTGTGCAACAGTGTAAATGTAGTTATTGTCACTGCAATATACACTTAAAATGATTAAAATTGTAGTTTTTATATTTATTTTACCACAAGGAAAAGATACTAAAATGCAAAAGATAGAAAAAAAAAAACCAAAGAGGCAGTATATACCCACATCTACGAAAGTAAACATTGCATCTATTTTTTAATTTTTTAATACATGAATGGTATTTATTTTGTTTTTTATTTTAAAATATTTAACTGATAAATAAACATTGAATATATTCAAGGTATACAGTGTGGCTAGATGTAGTGACACACACATGTAATCCTAGCACTCAGGAGGCTGAGATAAGAGGATTGTAAGTTCAAGGCCAGACTGGGCTATATAGCAAGACGCTGTGTGTGTGTGTGTGTGTGTGTGTGTGTGTGAGAGAGAGAGAGTGTGTGTGTGTGTGTACATATATATGTACACATAAATGTACATATACATACATACATACAATCTGTTGATATGGTATGCATATATATTATGTAATGGTTGCCATAACCAAATTATACCCATCACTACCCCATTATTCTTGTTAGGTGCCATTGAGTTGATGTCTAACTCATAGCGACCCTATATACAACAAGCAAAACACTATTATTAGTGCTCCTCTGCTATTCATAGGGTTTTCAGTGGCTTATTGTTTTTTGGGAGTGGGCTGCCAGGTCCTTTTCCTAAGCCTTCAACACATGGTGTTCCCAAATGGTCTCCCCTCCAAGTACTAACCAGGCCCCATCCTGCTTAGCTTCTGAGATCTGATGGGATCGGATGCCACAGTGCTACGGTTGCAGGCATCACCACCCCATGCTCTATATTAAATAATTTAACTTGTTCATGTTGTAACTGAAATTCTGTACTCTTTGACCAACATTTCTCCATTTTTCGCACTCTTCACCTTCTGACAACTCACTATTGTACTCTATGTGTCTGTGAGTTCTACTTTTTGGGATTCCACATGTAAGTGATATCATATAATATTTGTCTTCCTGTTTCTGGCTTATTTCACTTAGCATAACATCCTCCAGATAATATCATGTTGTTGTAAATGGCAAGATTTTCTTCTTTTATGGTTGAATAATATTCCATCATATATATGTTTCATAATTTCTTTAACCATTCATCAGCAAACATTTAGGTTGTTTTAAATTAGTTATTATGTATAATGCTATAATGAACATGGAAGGGGAGATATACTGAGATACTAATTTCTTTCCCTTTTGAGATATGCCCAGAAATAGGACTGTTGGATTATACATTCATCATATTTTATTTTATTTTTTAAGAAACTGCATATTTGTATAAAGGCTCTGCCAATTTACATTTTCACTAACCGATATACAAGTTCCCCTGTTCTCCACACCATGAACAGTACGTGTTATATCTTGTCTTCCTTTTTTTGTTTGTGTTTGTGTTTGTTTTTGTTTTTGTTTTGTTTTTTGTGGTACTGGGGGTTGAACCCAGGACCTGACACCTGCATGTTTTGCAAGTGCTGGACCACCGGGCTGCACCCCTAGCCCATTTTTTTTACTTTTGAGACAGGGTCTCTCTAAATTATACAGACTGCCTCTGCTCTTGAACTTGCAATCCTCCCACCTCCGCCTCCCAAGCTGCTGGGATTACAGGCATACACCACTGCGCCCGGTGCATATTTTGTCTTTACATTAAAAGTATTCTAGTAGGTATGAAGAGATATCTTGTGATTTGACTTCCATTTATCTGAAGAATTGTGATTTTGAGTACTCTTTGCATATATTTTTGATCACTTTGTATGACATTTTTGGAAAAATGTGCATTCAGATCTTTTGCCCATTTTTTATCTTGTTACTTATTTTTTTAACAACTGGATTTTATGAATTCCTTACATATTTTAAATAGTAGCCATTTATCAAATATATGGTTTGTAAATATTTCCTCCAATTGTATAGGTTCCCTTTTTACACTATTGATTCTTTTGCTATGCAGAAGCTTTTTAGTTTGATGTAACCTCTTTTTTATTTTTGCATTTGTTTTCTGTGTTTTTTATGTCATTGCCAAAACCAGTATCAAGGAGTTTTATTCCTATGTTTTCTTTTAGAAGTTTTGTGATTTCAGATTTTACATTCAAGTCTTTAATCCATTTTGAGTTATGTTTTGTATGTGATGTTAGGCAAGGGTTCAATTTAATTTTTTGCAAGTGGTATTCAGTTTTCCTAACACCATCTGTTGAAGATACTGTACTTTCTTCATTGTATGTTCTTGCTACCCTTGTCAAAAATCAGACTGAATATGCATTATTTAATTTCTGGGCACTCTCGTTTGTTTTCATTGGTCTATATGTGTGTGTTCTTATGCCAGCATCATATTGTTTTGACTACTGTAGTTTTATATGTACTTTGAAATCAGGCAGAGGGATACCTTCAGCCTTGATAGTTTTGCTCAAGATTACTTTTTCCTTTCAGGTTCTTCTGTAGTTCCACACAAATTCTAGGATTGCTTTTCTCTTTTTGTGTGCACAATTCCATTGGAATTTTCATAGGGACTGGATTGAATCTTTAGATTTCTTTGAGTAATATGGACATTTTATCATTATAAATTCTCCTAGTCCATAAACATATCTTTCTATTTATTTGTGTCCTCTTCACTTTCCTTCAACAATATTTTATAGTTTTTATTATATAGATTATTTACCTCTTTAAATTTATTCCTGAATACTTTGTTATTTTTGATGCTATTGTAAATGGGGTTCTTTTATTTGTTTTTCAGAGGTAGTTCAGATTGTCAGTGAAAATGGCAACCGATTTTTCACTGTAGATTCTGAATCCTGCAACTTTACTAAAGTCATTTACTAGTTCTAACATTTTTAAGTGTTGAGGTTTCTATATATTTAAGATAATATCATGTACAACCCGAGACAAATTAATTTCTTCCTTTCCCACTTGGGTGCTATTTGTTTATTTTATTTTACTTTTTTGCCTAACTGCTCTGCCTAGGACTTCCAACATTGAAATGATGAGGATGGGTATCCTTGTCTTGTTCTTGATCTTAGAAGAAAAAAATCTGTCAACTGTTCATTGTTGAGTGTGTTGTTAGCTGTGATTTTATCATTTTATTGTTAGGTGCCATTGAGTTGTGGGCGACTCACAGCAACCCTATGTACAACAGAACGAAACTACCTGACACTGTGCCATGCCTAGCAGGAATGTCAGTGCTTCCCTGCTATACATAGGGTTTTTGATGGCAGATTGTTTCAGGACTAGGCTACCAGGACCTTCTTCCATGCCTACAGTACCCACTATTCCCAGGAGGTCTCCCATCCCAGGACTAACTAGGCCTGACCCTGCTTAGCTTCTGAGATCTGATGAGACTGGATGTTAGCGTGGTATGGCTGCAGACATGAGATTGTCATATAGGGACTTTATCATGTTGGGATTCATTCCAAGATGTTACTTATGTGAAAAACCATCATTGTGAATATTGTGGGAGGGTTTTCTCCTAAAGGACAGAGACTTTTTTAATTCAATCTCAGGATGGTCTATGTGAAATCAGTCTTAAGACTATCAAACTTGATTCCATACTTACCAATCTCTTGATCATATTTTGCTTTTTTGTGGTAGATTTCTACTGATAATATTCCTCTAATGGGATACCATTGCATTATGAGAGCAGTTATTTATTTATTTTGACAAGGTGTCACTATGTAGCTCAAGCTACCCATGAACTCATAATCCTTCTGCCTTAGACTCCTGAGTGCAGGGATTACAGGCGTGCAACTCCACTTCTGGCTTTTGAATCCATGTTTCTTTATTTTGTGCATCTGTGTTACACTTGCAAGACTGTCACATATCTAAGTCCAGGCTTTTCCAGTCATTGTGATGAAGTGAAAACTTCCATGCATCGTCACAAACATACTGTAAGAGTCCGCACTGTCTCCAATTAAGAACCACTGTTTTATGGAGAAAGAATATGCTTGTTAGGTTGGATGAATGGCAGTTTTATTTCTCATGGTACATTAATAAGTGAGCATCTCATTTTATATACTAGTTTCTCATGACTTCTTATATTTTATAAGTAGTCTGTCTAATGAATTCATGACCCACACAAAATGATTTCTGAGCCTTCAGGGGACTGAAGGCTAGATATTGGCCTAGATATTGGACCATGGAAATTCCCTGGTATAACTTGCACTATTGTGTTCTCATGAGAGCCAGACTAGTACCTGCCCTGCTATCTTTGTGGTGTGCTTTTTTTAAACTTTAGCATAAACTATCTGAATTTTTTGAATTATCCCTTTTATTACTGCCCTTGGTCAGCTGTACATGATAAAAAAAAAATAGACATCGATGCTACCTTAAGGAGACTATAAAATGTAAAGAATACAGTATGTTGTTGTTTATTGTTAAGGGCCATTGAGTTGGGTCCGACTCAGTGACAGCCACCCTGTGTACAACAGAACGAAATACTTCTGGACACTGTGCCATGCCCAGCACTATGTCAGTGTTTCTCTGTTGTTCATAGGGTTTTCAATGGCTGATTATTTTGGGATTGTTTCAGGAACGGGTTGCCAGGTCCTTCTCTCATTTTTGTGGTGCTAGGGATTAAGCCCACGGCCTCTGAGCATGCAGAGCAACACTCTACCAACTGAGCTGAACCCCAGCCCTAAATACAATATAGATACAATATAAATACAATATAGAAAGTAAGAAGTACCTTAAGAAGCAGGGAATTACAAGTTGCAAGAATGTTGTTGTTGTTAGGTGCCATCAAGACGGTATCCAACTCATAGCGACCCTAAGTACAATAGAGAAAACAGTATTGTCAGTACTACTCTGCTGTTCATAGGGTTTTCAATGGCGGATTGATTTTTGGGAGTGGGTTGCTGAGTCCTTCTCCCTGCAAGAAGGTAGCAGTGACAAAAAGACTTCAAGCTGGGAAATATAGGGATAGCTTCATAAAAGAGGCAGCATCTAAGAAAGAGGTGCATTACATGTTAGTGTGGGTGTGGAGGGACACTCTGGGTATCCCTTGACTAGTTCTCTTGTCCAGATAAAATACTTGACTAAAATTGTGCCCCCGGGGAAGAGAAGGGTTAACATTCATTTCAGTATCCATACAATAGAGAAAGATACATATATAAGGATAGTAACTAAGGCAGAAATGAAAATCTAAGCTCTTAGGATCTGTACCAGGGCTTTTCCCCACATCATGCTGAGTAAAATACATAAGCATAAGCACATAAGGATAGCCATAAACTATTCCTTTGTGCACAGGAATAAATATCATTAGTGGAAACCATAGCAGTATCATGCCATAAAGAAAGGAATATCATCCTTTGAAGTTCTTTTAGGTCAAGGAAATCAGCATCTGAGGGGAAATAAATTAAATACAAAGCCTCAGATAATATTTTCAGAGCAAGTTTTCAGAAGTAAGTACACTTTTGGTTATGTCCATGATATCAATAAAGTGCCTGTGAAAAGCTCTTTAAAAATGTAACTACCTAGTCCTATTTCAGTATGATGGAACCAGGAAAGATCCTACATCTACACAAATGTTTGTGAATTTTTCAGATAGGTCATGACTTTAGAAGCCCTTTTCATATTTATTCCTCTTATATTTTGTGAATATCATTGAGAAGCTAGATAACATTTGGATTCAGGATTAGTATATGTTATTGTTGTTGTTAGGTGCCGTCAAGTCGGTATCCGACTCATAGCAAACCTCATAGGGTTTTCAATGGCTGACTGTTTTGGGATTGCCTTGGGAGTGGATTGCCAGGCTCTTCTCCCATGGATTAGTATACAGATAATTATTATTTTAATATAAATCATTTCCTTACCATTACACTGAATACCTAACCCATGGCACATTCAAATGAGAAAACTACTCTTCTATTCTTGAAACTATAATAATTTTATAAGTGATTTATTTATCAAAAATAAATCTCCAACTCATCAGAAACAATTTGGGATCTCTAAGAAAACCTCTGATTTATTCCAGAGGTAAATTCTCCCAAAGACCTTTAACACCTATTAAGTCTTTGTCTCCCTAGGTATGAGAGTTTGCTGTCAGTTGAGAGGAAATTTATAAGAAAATGTTAAAACCAGCTTAAATAACTTTCTAGTGCAATTTAACTTTAGTACACTTCAATGAAAATATTTCAAGTCAGCATTTCAAATTCAACTGCCAAGTCTCAGGTAATATTTCCTGGACTCAATCATAATGGCATGAAACACTCGAGCTATATCTTCAAAGTCCTTTGAAAATCTGTCTCATGATATCTTTAGAGGAAAAAATATTCCAAAATGAAATGAAGAACTTCATTTTCAGCTGATTTTTTTTACCTCTGTCACCTTCTTAGGTATGAGTTCTGAATTTTAAAATATTTCTCTTTTTGAACCTGTGGAGATTGTAAAAGGCTACATCCCTAGTGAAAATTGGTTTGAGATAATTTCCTGAAAAACTTCTGTTGAGGTGTGCAGTCATCATATTGGCTCCCATTAGAACCAAGAGAATAGAACATGGAATAATGACTAATGCCCCTTGAAAAGATAAAGCCACTTCTCTTATCCACACCTATTTCAGAATGTCTATAGGTGCTACATGGACAATAGCCATGTGTTAAATAAACGCACATTTTTTCATTGTTGGTACTATATGCTCTCTTTCTCAAAACAAATAAGTATACTTGAGGCAGCTTAGAATATAAGTCATGTACAATAAGATCTAAAGGAAAACATTTAGGCCATGTAGAAGAAGGGAAAAAGCACACTAATGATGATTTGCCTGCAGCCGTAGCACTGTGGCGTCAGATCTCAGAAGGTAAGCCGGGTCAGGCCTGATTAGTTCTTGGATGGGAGACTGCCTGGGAAGACCAGGTGCTATTGGCTTGGGAGAAAGACCCAGCAACACATTCCCAAAAAACAATCAGCACTTGAAAACTCCATGAATAGCAGAGAAGGACTAACAATACTATTTCACCTGGTGTACATAGGGTCATTATGAGTCAGATACCTACTCAAAGGCACTAAAAACAACAATAATTACTTAGCTAGTATTAATATGTTGAATTCCTTACAGCCAGAAGGGAAATCTGTGATCTAGTAAAGTTTAATATCTGAAGAAAATTCTTGGAAACAACTTTCTGTTGATATTAAATTGCTCACTTGAATTCATAGCAGATTGATCACACAATTGGCTCCTGTGTTCAGTACCTGCCTGTATCCCTGACCTTGGGTAGTACTTTCACACTTTGACTTTGGACTTGACAATATGACTTACTTTGGTCAATGAAATGTTAGCAAAAGTAATGCCATCAAACGCTTTAAAAAGGTGCTTACACATTGGCGTTCACCCCTTGCTGCTTTCCAAACTCTGTCTCTCCCATGCATACAAGAGAAGGGAAGCCTACTGAGTGAGGAGGAGACACATAGCCCAGACACCTCTGTCATTCTAGCCAATACTTAGCTGAGTATACACTAATAAGCAATAAAAACTCTTTTTGTTTTAAGCAGCTAAGTCTTGGAGTTGTTTGTTACGCATTAATAGGTAACTGATATAAGATCATCATACAAAGGATATTTGATAACATAATGGACAGTGTCTTGCACAGTAGATTTTTTAGCAACTATAGAACTTCATTTAGTAAATGACAAGCTGTAAGAGCATACCATACATAAAAAAATATGTTGTATTTATCTCATTGCTTATTGCTTATCATGTACTATGTTACCAAATTCCTGCTGGGAGGTACACCTCTCAATCAAACCACCATGTCCTTAGAAAATAGCCACCCTTTCATTCATGCACAGGACACTGCTGAACAGCTGAGAGAACAGAGGCTATTATTTTTCTCACAAGTGCTTTACACAGGACATTGTTGTTGGTGTTAGGTGCCATGAAGTCGGTGTCCGACTCATAGGGACCCTATGTACAACAGGTGAAACACTATTGTCAGTGCTTCTCTGCTATTCATAGGGTTTTCAATGTGGGATTGTTTTTTGGGAATGGGTTGCTGGGTCCTTCTCCCAAGCCTACATCACCTGTAGTTCCCAGGTGGTCTCCCATCCAAGTATTAAACAGGCCTGACTCTGCTTAGCTTTCAAGATTTGATGGGGTCAGATGCCACAGTGCTAGGGCTGCAGGCACACAGGACATTAGAGAGAAAGAAATGACCAGACTTAAGTTTAGCCATGGTGCCATGGTGGAGGCAGAGGATAAAAACAAAGCCATCTGCAACAGAATAACAGAGTAGGACTGTATCTGAACTTTTAGTGACACTTTTAATTTTAAAAAAAGAAGAAGAAAAAAAAACTATTGCCTTTTTCCTTTTCATCAATGTCTATTTAAGATTGGGGAAATACATTTATGAAAACATGTCAAAGACAATTGCACTTGAAAAATTTAAGTTCTATGAAAGATGTCATTTGAACCCCCAAGAATTATTGAATCTCTGAACCTAAAGAATGACTTATGCCAACCCCATCTGATTCTTGTCTTGAATTCCCTCCAAGAAAGCCCTAGCTTGTTGAATGCTCTTCTACTACAGACATCTCCAAGTAACAGAAACTTTCATGGAGAATTGTTATCACTTAGGCAATTTTTATGTATTAAAATATTTATCAAAAATAGAGTCTTTTATAATTGAGTTTTAAGCCATCCCCCTGGCAAGGAGCAGGAGTAATCCAAGCTCTTTTCTGTAGCAGTTCCAAATACTAGAAGCCAGCAGCTCTCCCATCCCCAGGTTCACCCAGGTCCTTTGTTCACCAGACTAAATGTGTCAGCATTCTTTAGTTGCAATTAACAGAAATAACTCCAGCTAACACAGGCACAAAGGAATTATATTGGGAGAATGTAAGGGATTTTTTTTTTAAATCCCTGGAAGGAGCAGATTGGAAACTAAAAGGGCTCATAGTGGCTCTCTGGAGCCAGAAAAGAGGAAAGACCAATGAGGTTTACTTAGAGGTTAAATTCATGTTTGCATCCTTTGTCCTATTCTTCCCAGGGGAAGCTGTTGTAATAGTAGCTCTGGTCATGGAGGAGAAAGCATTGGTGTGGGAGGTGGACAGTGTTTGATGTAGGTGCTATTAAAAAGGGAAAATGGATGTGGGTTAATCAAACACAACTACAATTAAAAATGAAAGCAAAAAAGCAAACATTGAACACCATTCTTTCACCTTTGTGTGAAGTGGCCTTGAATCACCTCAGCCTTGTTCCTATAAATGACCCAATGTCCTTGGATGCTGCCTTCTTTGGTGGTGGTGGTGTTCTTAGGTGCCATCCAGTCGAGTCCAACTCACAGCGACCCTCATAGGGTTTTCAATGGCTGACTCTTTCGGGATTGCCTTGGGAGTAGGTTGCCATTTCCTTCTCCCATTTTGCGGTGTTGGGAATTAAACTCAGGACCTCAGAGACTGCAGAGCAGCACTCTGCCAACTGAGCTAAAGCCCAGCCCACAGCCGCCTTAGGTAGTGCTTACTTTTCAACAGTCTCTAACCTGATGAGCGCAGTACTTGGGTGAATCTGGGGATGGGAGAGCGGCTGTCTTCTAATATTTGGAACTGTTATAGAGAAGGGCTTCGATTTCTCCTGTTCCTCAACAGGGGACTGGCTTAAAACCCAGTTTTGATGAGCCCTATCTGTGGATAAGCATCCCTAAGAAATATAATTCTCCACAAAAGTTTCTGTTAGTAGATGTTTCTGTAGCAGAAGAGCATTTGGTAAATTAAGCTTTTCTTGAAGGAACTCAATGATGAAATCAAAGGAACTGAGGTAAATGATTTATTTTTCTTAAATTATATTAGAGGTTGAACCCACAGCCTCAACACATACTAGGCAGATGCTCTACCACTAAGCTACATCCGCAGAACCTAAGTAATTTTTAAAGTATAGAAGCTAAATAATTCTTGGGTCTCAAATGACATTTTTCAGAGAACCTAAATTTTCAAATGTAATTCAGGGAACATCTTCAAAGTCCCTCCTAAACAGAGGCACCTCGTAGCTCTAGCTGCCACTGGATCAGCACGGAGTTAGGGAGCCATCCTGTCCTTCTTTCTGGATGCCCTATGTCTATTAATACAGCCTAAAATTACATTTGCATTTTTGGCAATCTGATCATCCCATTGAAGCAGACTGAGTTTAATGTCACCCAAAGCTCAGTAATTAATTTCTCACTGTTTCTCTAGGCCATATCTAACCCCTCCATGATCCTCTTTCTCTGTCTGAGTTTTCTCTCCTGCTTTCTGTTTTTGTTTGGTTTAACTTTTCCTTTTGCTTCAGATCTCCATTGTGTCATCACTTACTTAAACTCGATTCTCCTTCTTTAGGGCCTTATAATACTATGTACTTCTCCTTTACAACAGTTATTAGACTGTAATTTTATATTTTTGCTTATGATTTTTGGCTTCACATTGGTCTAGGACCAAAATCTACACTGTCTACAGTAAACCTTGCCCAAGCCTTTCACCAGCTCATCTCTGTCACACTCCACCTCTCCCACCAGCCTTCCTTCTGTTCCAGGAACATTCACATCTTGCTGTTTCCTTAGGACTTTTACACTTGATGTTCTTTCTACCTGGGACTCATTCTCTCTTCTTTGCAGTGATGACTACTTCTCATCAATTCTGTTTTAGTTCAAATAATATCTTCTCATGAGGGAAGGTAGCACAAGCCTGTTATCCCCACATGTAAGTAACTGAGGTAGAAGGATCATGAGTTTAAGGACAGCCCAGACTACAGAGTGAGACTCTGTCTCAAACAAACAAACAACCACCACCTCAAAGAGGCCTTCCCTAATTAGCCTAAAGAAAATCTGTCATCCTCTCCCATGCCCCCTACAAAAGCCCATTTCTGTCATGAGTGTCCACATTTCTTCTTAACACATATTACTGAACCAAGTGATCACATTCTTACATTTGCTTTATTGTTTCTCTCTCTGAAATGTAAGGTCCTGGAGAACAATGACAGTATTCATCTTATGTCTGCTGTATATCTAGTGCCTAGAAGACCACAGGCCCCACAGTGCATGTCAAAAAAATATTTGCTGAATTAGTGAATGAAAGAGTGGTCATAACAGAGTCAATCATCTTCCCTGTTGGAACTTTAGCCCCATGAGGATGGGGACCTCAGTGATTTTGGTCATTACTGCATACTGTATTCTTATTACATATTTATTTAGTGAATGAAATCCTATTTGTACCTCCATAGGGAGATATAGTTTTTATTGGAAATTTTTAATGTACAACTTAATGGGTTTCATCATGAGATGGGTTTCATTATAACATTTCCATATATGCATTTCATTGTACATTGCTCACATAACTTCCCTCTTACCTTCTCATGACCCTCCTCCTCTTTCCCCAACCCCTATCAATGGTCTCCTTTCTACTTGCCTATCTTTTTGTAAGAATATTTATTTATATACATGCATCCCGATTTTGGTTTAAGTCCAAACTTTTTTCAATAGTGATCTACCTTTTTACATTCTCAGCAGTATTAAATAAGTGATCTAGTCCATTTGCATTCTTGTCAGCCTTTGGTATTATTACTGTTATTATCATTTTTTGTTTTATTTTAGCTATTCTTATAGGGTTTTTCCTCTATATTTCCCCCTTTTCCCCACCTTATTCATAAAGTTGTGCTGTTTACACTGAGGTTGATCTCTCCTACTTCATCCCTCCTCATTGACCATCCTCCCTCCCTCGTCTTCTCCAATCATCTCTTCCCTCTGCTAGATCTCTCCCTCCTTCTTTCCATACCTTAAACTCTCCCTTCTTGATAAGTTTAATTGAGCTTTTCATTATGTTTCAATTTATGTATAGGATTTTTTCCTTCCTTTAAGTTTGATTCAGCTCCCACATAGGAGCAAGAACACATGGTATTTCTCTTTTTGGGCTTGTGTTCATTCACTTAAGATGATGTTCTCCAATTCCGTCCATTTTGCTTCAAATGACATTATTTCATTTTTGTTAATTGCTGAATAGTATTCCATTGTGTATATGTACCGTAATTTTTTTACCCATTCTTCTGTTGATGGGCACTTTGATTCAATATCCTTGCTATTGTGAAGAGTGCCGCATTTAATGTCTCTGTGGTATGATGACTCAGGAAGATACATTTTATCTTTGCTAAACATCATTTATTGCTATATTTGAATTGTAACTGATATAGAGTATGTGAGCTTTTCTGTCAACTTTGCATCATCAGAGAAAGCAATGAGCATATTATCCCTACCATCATCCAAGTCATCAACAATCCCATTGGAGAAAATTGGCCACAATCAAGACTAGATCTATATAAGAAAATTAGACTGGGCTCTAGCAATTTTCTGGGGCTGTCAATTAGTTATAAACCTCCAATGTGAATAAATCATATTTCAAGTTACACTTATTTCCCACCTAATGGCTTAGTAATTGCATTGATCCTTCCATTTGTTGTCTTCCAAGAATTAAGAAGTTTGAAGTGAAATTCTGGACTGCTAATAAATAGTTCAATGTTTCTCTGAGTTTAAGGAGCATACAATTCATCTAGGGATCTTAATAAAATGCAGATTCTGTTTCAGATGGCCTGGTATGGGGTGTGAGATTCTGATTCTCTTACAATCACCTATATAAAACAGTGCTACTGATCCATGGTCCAAATTTTAAGTAAGGAACCGGATAGCCATAGCTAATAGTACTAATCAGAATCTTATGCAAATGCATCACTTGTAGTTTTCACAGCAGTTGTTTACAAATTCAATTGTTTAATCCCTATAAAGATTCAGTGCTTTAGTTACAGTTAAGGAAAACAGGTTTTACAAAATTTACCTTATCTGTAATTTGGCATCTAGTTCATGACACACCTGGAAATGCACCTATGTGTCTCACTCCAAGAACAGTGATTGTTCCACCTCACACACTGCATCACATCACCTGCCTGGGTCATGTTCATCCTCTTATTCACAACAGATTTAGTTGTGCTTCTCTATACATCAGGCCCTATTGGGCATACTGGGGCTACAGCACTGAGGGAGACAGAGGTCTTGCTATATTTTCTGACCTGTAAAAATCATCTTTGATTCAAGTAAAGTGCATTATATTTACAAAATGAATTCTCTTAGGCACTATCTTCTTTCTACCACATGCCCTCAGAGTTAGTACACTTAAATGGAGCTGATTATCACTACCATACAAAACTTCTCCCCACATTCTTTTGACTCATTGAATATAGCCATGTCTGAATCGTCCTACATATACTCCTTCCTTGTACCCATCCAATCAGTACCTCGTTGTCCTCCTAACTTTTCCTCCTAAATTGTGCTGGTTTGGGTCACCCAGACCACTGCTGCCCCAGTTCAGGCTTTCTTTGTCTCTTATATAGCAGCATCCAGTAGCACTTTCTGTGGTGATGGAAATGTTCAATATGGGCACTATTGATACTTACTTGACATGTGGCTTTCAAGCACTTGAAAGGTGGCTGAGGTAACTGAGGAACTGAACTTTTAATGTTACTTCCTTTTAAGTAGCTACCCATGCTTATTATCACTCTTTTAGATAGCATACATCTGGACCATTGCAAGAAGTTTTCTACCTGGCTTCTCTGGTTTCCATCTTGTACTGAAATTTCTTTGCCTCACCTATTCAGTGTGACCTTTCTAAAAGGCAAATCTGGTGGTATCCCTCCCATGCCTTAAGTCCTTATCCCCAGGATAAAGTCTTTGCTTCTGAAATAACTTATAAAGTACTTTGTGACTTGGCTCCTTGCTAAATCCTCCATTCCCTTTCTGCCTCACAGTTAATGCTGACAATGAGATACTGCCTTTACACATGCCATTCTCTGTGTCCATCTAAACTCATATGTATTCTTTAAGAACCGGCTCTTTTTCATGAAGAACCTTCCTTGTTTCATCCCCACTCAGGACTTCTACCATGTTTTCAGGATATGCTACAAATACATCTCATTTTTTTTTCTGTCTGTGATTGATTCATGATGTGATATTCATCTTTATCACCTAAGAACCTACCATGAGTATTAAGCACTAGTAGACATTGAGTGAATGTGAGATAGAAAGGAAGGAAGAGGGAATTATAAACCAGTTGTTGTAAATAACTTTTTAAAAAATCTTGGCTCTTAATATATTTGGAACCTCAATTCTCTAGTTCATTTTATTTTCTTACCATTGACAATGTCACTATAAACCTCAGTTGAACAAACTTGTTGGGTTTTTTTATATATATGCATAGCTTTCCTACAGGCAGTTAATATTTTGAGTTTAGTTTCATCTGTAAAAACTGAAAGGTGCTGTGTCTTCTCTACATGGTCAGATTGTTTCAGTCAGCTAAATTATTTTTCCTTTTTCTTAAATATCTGAGTCTGACTATATTGACTAGTGACATAATCATGAACTTTTAAAGTCAGAAAACACTAAATCCAGCCCCATCACTCGGGAGGAAACTTACAACTTGCCAGTAATGAATCAGTAGGAAAGTGGTGAATTCAGTTGACCCTGAGATATAGTCAGACATGTTCTAAAAGTCTAAGTGTAGAAGGAGATATGTTTTATTTTCCAAATACCTATTTCAGGGCAGTGTACTGAAAAAAATGACAATGATTTTGATGGTATTTCTCTTAAAACAAAAGTTACAAGGCTGTGCTGCCTTTTGCACTTCACGTTGTATCAGTTAAAGTGGGGCAGGTCATCTGTCTTTGAACCATGACCACTTCCTGCTGAAAGTTAGGGAGTCTGCCTTATCGTCAAAGCTTATGCCTTTGGGCGGCTGTTCAGACGGTATCAGCTGGAACAAATAAACTGAAGCTGCATTTGCTGTTTTTCTGTGCTAATCTCAAGAACCGTTCCAAAAAATGGTTTGTCAGCAGCCGAGCTTAATACAGAATCTGTGGGCATGTACATATTTCTCCAACAAGAAAATCACTTTTTAACTTTCTTGAAGTTGATTACAATGGGTTTTTTTTTTTCTCTTGTTACTGGAAAGGAAGATAAGTATCAGAATGTATCATTTTATACTTTAGAATGTATTCCTAAACAGCTACAGAGGTGCATTTCACTGCGAGAATAGTGTGGAGTATACCAGTAATTCTTCCCAAGACTCTACTGCCATGTGGACAAAGTGAGAAGAGGAATATGCAGGAGATGGGGAATTTTCCTGGTTTAGTCAATGTACTTGACCATCCAAACTTCTTCCTCTCAAATAATTTTTGCCTGAATTTTCTGAAAAACAGACATAGCACCAAAGGTGAAGCTTAAACTCTGAATAATTATGTTATAAAATAGGGAAAAATCCTTTTGAGATCCATCACTAAAAGGGAAGCCAAACACTTAGTCTTATACTGTTTCCATCAGCCACTTTTTGCAAGAGCAGTTCCCCACCACTGTGAAATAAACTTGTTTATAGCCTGCGTACATCATTAACATGCTAAGTTTTAACCATAGAGAGGAAAAGGGCCATATTGCATGGGTTTATAGTCTGGTAAGGAAGTAGACAAGTTGCTAAACTATTATAATCAGCTTGAGCATCCATGTTTACCTTCTTCTTTTGGTGTTTAGCCCATTTGATTGTCGTTCAGATGTTATTGCCTCTGTGTACACTATCTCAGCAGTAGGACAATGTGTTTATCACAGCTGTTTTGGTTGCCAATGACAGAAAGTCTATTCCAATTGTCTTACAAGGGATTTTTTTTAAACAACACTATTGAGGTATAGTATACATACCATAAAAGTTCACCCATTTTTAAGTTTATAACTCAATAAGTTTCAGTAAACATATTAAGTTTTGCAACTATTCATCATCCCTTTCTACATTTCGGTCACCTTTCAAAGGAAATCTACCAGCCTGTGTATCTGAAAATTCCACTGTTTGGTTTGGGTTAGGGGAATAACCACCAACACTTGATTTCTGTTGGTTTCATTGTCAGATAAGCTATTCCTTGGTGTGATGATAGGTGACCCCAGCAGAAAACACATACTTCTTCTCCAGTTCTTTGAACAAACATCTTTGGCTGATACCCATTCACTCTGATTGGCCCAAACTAGGCCACATGCTCACCCTGGAACCAATCAGTTTAACCAAGAGCATGCAGTGCTTTCCCATTGAACACCTGAGTCATGTGAATACACTGGTAGCCAGAGCATGGTGTTATAAACCCAGACCAAAGGAAATCACAATTATCTTTATTACTGTTTAACAGAGGAATGGATGCTGAACAGACAGTATAGCATGTGTTCACTTCACAGGAATGCTATGATTAGAGTGGTGTTGTTTCATTCCTTTTCAATCTCCTGAAGTGTTTGTCATAGAGCATATACCAAATGTATTAGTCAGCTTGTGCATCACTGTGGCACTTCGGGAAGGAGTGATTTATTGGGGCTCATGATTTAAAGGATTTCAGTCCATAGAGGCAGGAAGGCATGGCAGTGGGGCAGACAGCAGATCCTGTGGCAAAGGACCTCCTTACCTCATAGTGATCAGAAGCAGAAAGATCTTCTGGCACTAGGGGTCTAGGTAAAACCTGTAAAAGCCTGCCCCTAGTGACCCACCTCTTCAAAGCTAGGTCCCACCTCCCAAAGTTCCATAGCCTCCCAGGACATTACCACCAACTGGGAACCAAGCATTCAGATGCATGACTTCTGGGAGACATTTTAGCTTCAACTGTAACACCAAGTATTCAGGATATATCTGTCATGATTATGGACAGACTAAAACAGACCAGACCAAGAACAAAGGATTTTGTCTTTACTTATTTTATTGTTTGCTATAAAGGCTATAAAAATTAAGAAGATGACTAACATTCCTGAAAGCTAATGATTTAGGGCTCATAACATGGGAGTATGATGGTCAGGGAATGGCTGGATGGATTGTAGAAGCTCAAAGAGTGGGAAAATTAATTCACTGGCTAAACATAAGCTGGCAAAGATATAGCACATTGTGAATTATATAAAAATACATTTTTCAAACTACGTAAATCTTTATGTGTAATATAAAAATGAGTAAAATTTCAGAATCTTTCAAATAAATAATTCAGCATGCATGAATACCTTAAAGTATATAGTTTTTGGAAAGGACTAGAGTTGAAAATTGTAACTTATATATTTAAAGTAAATTTTTGAGTTAATTCCATAAAATCAATATGGTTCCTAGCAAATTTTGGCTCCATAGAAACATTATTTTCTAGTGATTTTTAAAGTTTTCTTTTTTGATAGTTTTCTTTCTTTTGAGAATGACACGATATTTCTCTTACATTTAAATGCAGTGTGGCTATTAAAATGCTATAAAAACTTGCGAATTAAGTTGTGAACAGCCACAATGAAAGCATCTCTTAGCCACCTTTCGTAATGTGCACATTACATTATGCTACAGATAGATATTAAGAAATAAACCTGAATACTTATATTAAACATACAGTTTCTCATTTTTCAAGCACAGTGATATAATTACAGCTCCACCATGTGGCATACTTTGTGAGATAGCTGATTAGTTATGCAGACCTCCTGGTGTTTTATATTTACTTCAACTTTGCTTCCCTCTGTTTGACCACTGCCTGCAGCCATAGCCCTGTGGCATCCAATCCCATCAGATCTCGGAAGCTAAGCAGGGTCGGGCCTGGTTAGTACCTGGATGGGAGACCGCCTGGGAACACCAGGTGCTGTAGGCTTGGGAGAAGGACCTGGCAACCCCCTCCCAAAAATCAATCTGCCATTGAAAACCCTATGAACAGCAGAGAAGCGCTGACAATCGTGTTTCCCCTGTTGTACAGAGGGTCGCTATGAATCGGATACCGACTCGACGGCACCTAACAACAACAACAACATTTGACCACTACAAAGTGAATGTCCATAAATCACTTATTATTCAGGTTGCCTCATTTAAAAAAAAAAAACAGATTTGCTATTAACATCAGTTTTCTCACTTATCACTGTAACTCATAAATGTCAATCACTGTGCCCTTTAATTTTATACCTAATTCATTTCGTCTCTGTCTCTGTCTCTTTGTCTCTCTCTCATACTTGCTTGCTGTTTCCAGGCACACATATATACACACACACACTCAAAAGGAAGCTAATAAACTTCTTATTTTGTACCTAAGGCAAACATGCCTAATAGTTCTACATCACTTGTCCTGAAACATTGGACACATCAACCAAGAAACAAAGCACATTTTGTTAACTAATCTAGTTTTTAAAATGATCAGGGAGATTTAGGTTGAATAATTGCTATTGTGCATTTGTCAGAAACAATTGTTGTACATTTGGTTTGTTGCATAAGGTTATCAGTGTTTTCAGGAATGGTTCTTTCCGTCATCTTTTTGAATTTAACATTTACACAGAAGCTTCATTTGCCAGATTTCCCAGAAAGTATGATGTGCTGATTATTAGAGAAGTATTTGTGAGAAAAAGATTTATACATATATAGTACAAACGTGTTCAGATAGCATCCTGTTCATTTGCTTTAAGTAGGTCAGGTTCACAATGGTCTGTTCTCTTCAAGCCCCTCCCCCTCCTATACTTATCAAACTCCCATTATCACTGGCATATCTAAATTGCTATCTTCTACCTCTCAACCAAGACACTTTTAATAATAAGAGCTTCCTATTCCTTTCTTAAGACTTCAACTTCCCCCTTGGAATTAGGAAAAAGTGTTTGCAGATTTGTACTATTAAATAGGAAAAGACTCATATGTCAAGGCTTTAAAAGTTTTGTCATCATGAAAATTATTTTTGAAACCTATTACTTGTGTGACCTCATAGTTCTTTTTAGATGGTTTGTCCAAAAAGGATAAAGACTGTTCTTTGAAAAGAAATTGCTTTCTTTGCCATCTGGAGGAAAAAGAGTGGAGTATAATAGTTGAGAAGAGAGAGGAAAGAGGATTTCTGTGAGGACTTGGGCTAATCATGAAAACTGTTCTTATATAAAATAAGCCTAAAGGTACAGCACACATAAAATGATTTCCCAAGTAGTAACTGCAGCACATAGAGTCATTCTTTGAGCTTTACAGAAAACAGCAAATGTAACATACATACTTTCCTGACTAAAAATTCTGATAACATTTCTGTTTAGCCCATGACATTGATTTTGCTTTGTAATTTTTTTTAATATTTAAGGACTTTAGGAGACCCATAAGCTTTGGAAAACAATGTGCATAGTCACACTTGGAGAAGATAATTTTATTCTTTTTTTTTTTTTTTTTTTTTTTTTTTTTTTTTTTTTTTTTTTTTTTTTTTTTTTTTTTTTTTTTTTTTTTTGGTACTGGGGGTTAAACCCAGGGCCTTGCGCTTGCATGCTTTGCAAGTGCTGGACCACTGACCTGCACTCTCAGCCCATTTTCTTTTTACTTTTTGAGACAGGGTCTCGTTAAATTATGTAGATTGCCTCTGGTCTCGAACTTGCAATCCTCCTGCCTCCGCCTCCTGAGCTGCTGGGATTATAGGTGTTTTAAGAAATCTCTGACCTCTATATACTCATTTAAAAAATCAAGCAAAAACAGGTTAGAAATAAGGGTTCTAATCCCAGAGAGTACTACCAGTGTCTCTGATATTCTTCAAGACTGAAAGAATTTTAATACAATAATCAATATACCAGGTATTCTCTAATCTAATCTGCACCCTTTCACCAGTTTTAGAGGGCTACAAAAGCAGATCTGGATTAGAATTGTGTGTGGATTGGAGTCACAAGAAAACTGTTGAAAAGATGCAGATTAGATTTGAGAATATGTGGTATTTATTATGTTCTTGTTGGTATGAAATGATAAGGAGACAGAAGGAGGCAGAGGAGCTGAGACCTGACTTTTGGAAATTCTTTGGACAGATGAGTTGATGATATATTGAGGCCATGTATGGTAAATGACAGTTGAGTGGCTTGGGCAGCCTTGAAGGGCATGAATCAGTAGTCACAGTACCTGCTCAACACTTGTGTGGTGGCCTGCTTGGTCAGAATATTGTAAAAGGACCTTGATCCTTGGGAGCATGGTTGAAATAGATGGGTATTTCATAAGGTAGAAAATTTGCACTTCTCCATGTACTTAGATGATCATGGACATTGCACAGAACACAGACATTAAGTAACATTGATCAATATTATTTTTCTTGCACTTGAGCTTATAAAGAAGAAACTCAGTTTGGCCCTAGCACATATAAATACCTTTGAAATTCTGAGTAATCTTCCTGTCTACCAAAGCCAAAACAAACTGTGGGCCTAGAATCTTAGCAAACAACTATACCTAACTAAAATATAATACTTTATGTAAGTTTTTATCATATTTATTTTTATGCTTGCCACTATTTATGACAAATGGACACCAGTTTGCATCTATCACAGAATACTGAAAATTGAATTTAGAGTCTTGAAGAGAATATTGAAAATTATGATACAATACTGAAAGTAATAACTATAACAAGGACAGTTTTGAGGTAATATTTGTTAGTGGTTTACTGGATACCATCCCCACATATCTGTCAGTTTGCCATATTGTGGGGGTTTGCGTGTTGCTGTGATGCTAAAAACTATGCTACCAGTATTACAGGTATCAATAGGGTCACCATAGGGGACAGGTTTCATCTGAGCTTGCAGACTAAGACAAACTGGGGAGTAGAACCTGGCTGCCCACTCCCAAAACAATTAGTCATTGGAAACCCTATCAATAGGAGAGAAACATTGTCAGGTATAGTGCCAGAAAATGAGCCACCCAGGTTGGAAGGCACTCAAAGGACTGGGGAACAGTTGCCTCATCAAAGTAGAGTCCAGCTTCTGATAGGAATGGAGTAAAGCCTCATGGACTTCCATTTGCTGACATGGCATGACTCAAAATGAGGAGGAAAACTGTAAACATCCATGAATCATTGGAACATGGAATGTACGTAGTATGAATCTGGGCAAATTAGAAATAATCAAAAGGGAAATGGAGCACATAAACATCAACATTCAAGGCATCAGTGAGCTAAAATGGACTGGCAGAGGCCATTTTGAATCACATAATCATATGGTCTACTATGCCAGGAATGACAGATTAAAGAGAAATTGGGTTATGTTAACCATCAAAAAGACATCTCAGGATTCGTCCTGAAGTACAGTGCTGTCAATGACAGAATAATATCCATATACCTACAAAGAAGGCCAGTTAATATGACCATTATTCAATTATGCACCCACCACTAAGGCCACAAATAAATAAGCTGAAGACTTATACCAGCTTGTGCAGTCTGAAATAGATCAAAGATCAAATATGCAATCAAGATATACTGATAATTACTGGTGACTGGAATGTGTGAGTTGGAAACAAGAAAGCTCAATAGTTGCAAAATATGGCTTTGTTGACAGAAACAGTGCCTGAGATGGCATGATTGAATTCTATCAGATTGATGACCCTTTCATTGCAAACACATTTCCTCACCAGCATAAATAGCAACTATACACATGGAAGTCACCAGATGGAACATGTTGCTGCTGTTAGGTGCCATTGAGTCGGTATCCAACTCATAGTGACCCTCATAGGGTTTTCAATGGTGGACTATTTTGGGATTGCCTTGGGAGTGGATTGCCAGGCCCTTCTCCTATTTTTGCAATGCTGGGAATTGAACTCGGGAACTCAGAGACTGCAGTGCAGTGCTCTACCAACTGAGCTAAATCCCAGATGGAACATACAGGAACCAAATACACTACATTTCTGGAAAAAGACAAAGGAAATGCTCAATATCAAATGTCAGAACAAGACCAGGTACTGATTGTGGATCAGACTGAGGAACAGTTGCATCCTCAAAGTAGAGTCCAGCTTCATGATAGGAATGGAGTAAAGCCCCATGGACCTCCATTTGCTGATGTGGCATGACTCAAAATGAGGAGGAATAATTGTAAACATCCATGGATCATTGGAACATGGAATGAATCATTGGAACATGGAATGTACTGCTCATATGCAGGTTCAAACTGAAATTAAAGAAAATTACAAGTGTACAAGAGCCAAAGTGTGACCCTGGCTATATCCCACCTGAGTCCAGAGCACACCTCAAGAAGAGAACACCTCAAGAATAGATTTGATGTGTTAGATGCTAATGATCAAAAACCAGATGAGTTAGCCAGGCACAGTGGTGCATGCTTGTAATCCCAGTGACTGGGGAGGCAGAGGCAGGAGGATCACAAGTTCGAGAGGCAGTCTGTATAACTTAGGGAGACCCTGTCTCAAAAAGTAAAAAAATGGGCTGAGGGTGCAGCTCAGTGGTCCAGCACTTGCAGAGCATGCAACCATGGGGCCCTGGGTTCAACTCCCAGTACCACAAAAAAAAAAAAAAAAGATGAGTTGTAGTAAGATGTCAAAGACATCATTCATGAGGAAAGTAAAAATTATTAAAAAGGCAGGGAAAAAAAAGAGAAGACCAAATTACTTGTCAAAAGAGATTGAATCATGCTCTTGAATGTTGAGCACCTAAAGTAAAAGGAAGACATGTCAAAGTTAGGAAACTAATCAGAAAACTTCACAGGGCAGCTCGAGAAGACAAATTCAGATATAATGATCTATGCAAAGAGCTGTAGATAGAAAACCAAAAGAGAAGAACACACTCTGTTTATCTCAAGCTTAAGGAATTGAAAAAATTTTTCAAGTATGGAGTAGCAATAGTGAAGGATTCTACAGAGAAAATATTCAGTGTCCCAGGAAACATCAAGAGAAGATGGAAGGTATATACAGTCATTATACCAAAAATAATTGGTGACCGACAAAGCATTTCAAGAACTGGCATATGACCAAGAACCAAAGGTACTGAAGGAAGAAGTGGAAGCTGCTTTGAAGGAATTGGCAAAACATAAGGCTCCAGGAATTAATGGAATACCAGTAGAGATGTTTCAACAAATAGATGCAGCACTGGAGATGCTAACTTACTTATCCCAAGAGATTTGGAAAGCTGCTACCTGGCCAATTGACTACAAGAGATCTGTATTTGTGCCTGTTCCCAACTAAAATAGGACCCAACCTAATGTGGAAATTATCAAAAGATGTCAATAATATCACATGGAAGCAAAATTTTGCTAAAGATCATTCAAAATCAACTGCAGCAGTTTATTGACAAGGAACTTCCAGAATGTCAAGCCAGATTCAGAAAAGGACATGGAACCAGGGACATCATTGCCAATGTCAGATGGATATTAGCCAAAAGTGGAGAATACCAGAAAGTTGTCTATGTTTTATCAACTATGCAAAGGCATTTGACTGTGTGGATCATAACAAATTATGGATAACACTGCAATGAATGGAAATACTAGAACCCTTAATTGTACTCATGAGGAATCTGTACACGGACCAGGAGGTCATCATGCAAACAGAACAAGGGAAAACTGCCCAGTTTAAAGTCAAGAAAGGTGTGCATCAGGACTCTATCTTTTCACTATACCTCCTCATTGTTCTGAGAAAATAATTTGAGATGCTGCATTTTAAGAAGAGGAATGTGGCATCATGATGGGAGGAAGACTCACTAACAACCTGCGTTATGCAGATAACACAGCTCTGCTTGCTGAAAGTGAAGACGATTTGAAACATTTACTGATGAAGATCAGAGAACACAGCCTTCAATATGGATTGTGCCTTAACATCAAGAAAACAAAAATCAGCCGGGCCTTGCATGCCTATAATCCCAACAACTTGGGAGGCAGAGGCAGGAGGATCGCAAGTTTGAGACCAGAGGCAGTCTGTGTACTTTAGTGAGACCCTCTCTCAAAAAAGTAAAAAAAAAAAAAAGAGCTGGGCATGCACCTCAGTGGTCCGGCACTTGCAAAGCATGCAAGTGCAAGGCCCTGGGTTCAATCCCTAGCACCCCCCCCCCAAAAAAAAAAAGAAAATGAAAATCCTTACAAGTGGGTCCATACCCAACTTCATGATAAATGGAGAAAAGATCAAGGTTGTCCAAGATTTTGCTTTACTTGGTTCAACAATCAACACCTGTGGAAGCAGCAGTCAAGAAATCAAAAGATGCATTATATTGGGAAAAGCTGTTGCAAAAGACCCTTTAAAGTGTTTAAAAGTAAGGATGTCACAATGAAGACAAAAGTGTGCCTGATGCATACCATGGTATTTTTAGTGACATCATATGGTTGTGAAAACTGGTTGTTGAATAAGGAAGACAGGAAAAGAATTAATGTTTATGAATTATGTTGCTGTAGACAAATATTCTATATACTATGGACTACCAAAAGAACCAACAGATCTGCCCTAGAAGAAGTGCGAAGCAAATGCTCCTTGGAAGCAAGGATGGCTAGACTGTGTCTTTGTATTTTGGACATGTTGTCAGGAGGGACCCATCCATGGAGAGGGACATCATGTTTTGGAGTGTGCCAGGTCAACAAATAAAAGGAAAATCTTCAACTAAATGGATTACTCTGTGACTGCAACAATGGGCCTAAACATAAAAAATGATCATGTGCCTGGCACAGAATTGGAGACTACTTCATTCTGTTGATACATTGGGTTGCTATGAGTTGGACCCTACTCAAGGGCACCTAAGAGCAACAACAGCTGTACACCACCATAGTTATAAATTTTTCACAGATATTTTCACATTTAACCTTCTCAAAAATCCAGTGAGTTGGCACACTAGAGCCCAGGACAGTAATGAGACTTTCCCAAATTTCATGTAAGCAAATATGGAAGCAAAGATTCAAACCATTTTGAATGAATATGGCAGCAATTTTAAGCATGCCAGAAGGTTTGAGAAAGCTTGGATTATGCAACCGTTAAGGTGATCTTCAGTTTCTATTCTTCCTCAGAAGCAAAGATGACAAATTCAGCCAGTGTGCAGGGGAGGGAGAGACATTAGGGATGTTAACTGCGCCTTGACAGTGGTGTTCTATCATATGTGCATACACTAGGAGAGTCCACCTTCATTTCTTCTGTGAGAAATGTTATAAAGTTTTGGTATAAGGGGTTGAAGCGAACAAGCATCCTGCAATTACCAAAGGGGAGAATTGGGACTACAATGCCATTAAAACGTGTTTTGCCCTAGCATTGCCAATATTGCTATTTGTGTTGTAGACGCTCCTCTGCTTGCTAAATTACACAGTCTTTATTGTGGGTTCCCTTTCTAACTAATAATGTCTTCTAGGAATTTTCATTACTTAGGGTAAAGGAACCTTCTGTGATTTCAACTTCTAATTATTTTTATACATTATTTACTTTTGCTTGTGCTTTTAGGCATATTATGTGAACATAAATTTCTCAATATTAGAAAAAGCTATCTTAGCTGGGTGCTATGGGGCATGCCTATAATTCCAGCAACTCGGGAGGCTGAGGAAAGAGGATTATAAGTTTGAGGCCAGAGGCAGTCTACACCATTTAGCCAGACCCTGTCTCAAAAGGAAAAAAGGTGGGGGGGAAGGATGGCATTGCAGCTCAGTGGTAGAGCATTTTCCCAGAATGCACAAAGCCCTAGTTCAGCACACTGTTACTGTCAGAGAGAGAGAGAGAAGAAGAAAGAAAGAAAAAGGAAGGAAGGGAGGAAGGAAGGAAGGAAAGTACCTATTTTGACAAGTAAAATTAGAAAGCAAAAAAAAAAAATTATAACAAAAGATCTAATGGTTAAGAGAATCACTTAAATTAGATTATACTTTCTCTTCCTCCTCTTCTTCCTCCTCCTCCTTTTTCTTCACCCTCCTCCTCCTTTTTCCTCCTCTTCTTTCTCCCTTCCTCCTCCTCCTCTTTCCTTCCCCTTCTCCTTCCCCTTCTCATCCTTCTTTTTTCTGTACCTTCCAATACCACAGGATGACAAAATGGAAGTAGTAGAGACTTTGTAATTACACCTGAGCTTAAAATTTTTTTCATCCCTTACTAATGACATTCACCTTGGATGCAATAATTTACTTCTCTGTTTTTTAATGAAAAATTGAGATAATATTGCTCCTCGGAATTGTGCAGATTAAAGGAGACACACACACAAAATATGCTGAAGGTGCCCAGGAAACTAAGTACCTTGCATGCCCAACACTCAATTTTATAAGTATATTTAGTTATTTCTTGGGGTCTTTTGGTCTACTTTTGTCCATGTCTTTATTTCCAATTATGTCTAAATACATTTTCAATTGGCTATTAAACTATTCTTTTACCATCTATTCCAGTTTCCTGAGAGGTTTTTATATAAAAAATCCTGAGTGCCTTTTATTTTAATGTTTTTTCAAGTTTTTTCCTCTGATTATAAAAGTAATATTATTTATTATGATGCTTTGACAAAAGCATATGGAAAGGGAAACAACAAAATATATTACCTTTCTCCCTCTTCCTCCATTAATCTTCACAATGAATGCCTGGTAGATTTATGTTGAAATTATCTCAGGTTGTAAGTTCTTAGAAAAAAGGAATTCTAAATCTTGGATTAAGGGAGACACAGAAGAATCTTGCATAAATTAAACATAGCGATTTAAGAAACAAATTTTAGACTAACATATATCCAAATATGTCCTTTATTTCCTTTTTCCTACTAATGTTTTCAGTGCTATATGCTTACCATGTGAATAAACGAAATGACAAAATGTTACCAGGCAAAAAAGTGCTTCCCAAATCTATCGTGCACTATCCCAAAGAGTAAGTACAATTAACTCTGTGATCTTTAATACTAGTCCTAGGCAGTTAGTTCTTAATGGGTTATTTTGCAGGGCTTTAAAATTATTGCTCAAGGAAAGGCCTGGATCAAACCATGTTAAACAAACACATGTTTATTTTCTCTTTGGAGCAGTGCTGAAGGCAAGGGCAGCAGGGTCTGAACTGCTAGTTGTTCTTTAGATGGACTGAATACACAGGTCGTTCAGTAGATTGTTAAATCCAAGGCTTACGACAGAAAGCAAATTATCTCTAAGAGAGCTCTGTCACTATGGTGCCTGTTCAATAGTGATGTCTCTTGCTGCCACGGAGAGTACATGGAAAGATCAATGACAGGTTTGCTTGAAATTGCCCTTGGAGTAAATTTCTTCTTGTTGGCCTGCATTTAAATTTGTAATCCAAAACGTTTTTTTTTTCCTCCTTAAGATGGGAGCAAAACCATCTTCTAGGGTTCTTTCTATAAATGGTACATCACTGCAGAGCAAGCTTTCTTTTTATAAGTCGGGAGAATTCATTCTTTCCCATCAGGCCAAGAATTTCCATATATTTTTTGGACATGAAATTTGTAAGGTTATAAACATGTCAGATAAAAGTTAAAATTTGATAAGGTAGCCAAGATCATTCAAAATCAAACAAGTCCTTTTTGCCCTGTGAAGAAAAGTTTTGGTAGGTGAAATTGGTCTGTGGCATACCAATGCCGATTAGTCTGCATGGCTTTTCTAAATCCCCTCCTGACAGAAAGCCAGAGTCCATATGTCATGTCTAACCATCTTAAGCTAATTCTCTTCTTGACAGGTTGACTATATGGATCTTACCTCTGTCTCTTCATTGCCACCTCATCACCGTTCCAATGTTTTCACTATGTCATGGGTGTTGTATTCTAAAACCATGCTTTATTGCTACTGTGTCAAGGACAGTAAAGACATGGCCTTCCTCACGAACAGTTCATCTTCATAGAGGGGAGCCCAGAAAACCATAGGCTGACATTTTGATTTTTGCCTCCTCTCTCTAATTTTGGCTATAGTTTTCATATCAAAATAAATATTAGTGGGCTAGAATAATAATAAAGAAATAATCAGAGATCTAGTTTAATCTAACAAATAACCAAACTGGATTAATTGAAGAAGAAATTGGTATTGCAAACAAGTTTTCATTCTTTTCTCCTGTTGGACTTTTTTACTTCTGTACATTAGCCACAACTATATTTTAGTCTGGGGCTGGGATTTAGCTCAGTTGGTAGAGCACTGCACTGCAGTCTCTGAGGTCTGGAGTTCAATTCCCAGCACCCCAAAAATGGGAGAGGGACTTGGCAATCCATTCCCAAGGCAATCCTGAAACAGTCAGCCATTGAAAACCATATAAGGGTTGCTATGAGCTGGATACCAACTCGAGGACACCTAAATATTTTAGTCTACATATGATTGTTAATGCATTACTGAAAGAGCAACATTTTGAAGTTTCTGCTAATTGGTGTTGGAGAAAAGGGCCAGGAACCTTACAAGCAGGAAGGGGATTGAGCATGAACCTATGAGATGGTGCCAGGCCCATAGAAGCAAAAACAGCTCTCCCAGTTCTTTCCTCTAGCCCTCCTGTGAGGGCCACAAAGAAAACCTGGAGTTGGTTGCTCATCTAAGACCAACAACTCTGGTGGGTTTCCTGTCTTGACACCTGCTGTGGGTTGAATAGTGTCCTACTAAAATTAATATTGATCTAGAATGTCAAAATCTGACCTTATTTGGAAATAGAATCTTTCAGAAAAATTAAGATGAGTTCATACTGGATTTTTCTTGTTAGGTGCCGTTGAGTCCAGTCTGACTCATAGCAGCCCTATGTACAACAGACTGAAGCACTACCTGACACTGTGCTAGGCATGTGATCTTTTTTTATGTTTAAGCCCATTATTGCAGCCACTGGGTCAATCCATCTAGTTTGAAGGTCTTCCTATTTTTTGTTAAATTGCCATTCTCCCAAACATGATGTCCTTCTCTAGGAATTGGTCCCCCCGAATACATGTCTAAAATATGTAAGGCACAGTCTAGCCATCCTTCCTTCCAAGGAGTACTCTTGTTGCACTTCTTTTGGGGCAGATCTCTTGGTTCTTTTTGCAGTCCATGGTATAATCAATATTGATCTCCAGCACCATAATTTTAAAGCATCAATTCTTCAACTGTCTCCCTTATTCACTGTCCAGCTTTCATAAGCATATGATGCAGGGGTGAATACCATGGCATGGGTCAGACACACATTCATCTTCAATGTAATATCTTTATTTTCAACACCTTAAAGAGGTCTTTTGCAACAGCTTTTCCCAATCCAATGAGTCTTTTGATTCCTTAATAGCTGCTTCTGTGAGGGTTGAAGAACCAAGTAAAGCAAAGTCTTGAAGAACCTCAATTTTTTCTCCATTTATCATGAGGTTGCTTACTGACCCAGTTGTAAGGATTTTTGTTATTTTTATGCTGAGGCACAATCCATACTGAAGGCTGTGTTCTTTGATCTTCATTAGTAAAAGTTCCAAATCCTCTTCACTTTTAGAAAGGAAAATAATGTCATGCATATAATACAGGTTGTTAGTGAATCTTCCTCCAATTGTGATGTCACATTCTTCTTCATAAAGTCCAGCTTCTTAGCATAGAGATTGAAAGAATATGGTGAAAGGATACAGCCCTGACACAAACCCTTCCTGACTTTAAACCAGGCAGTGTTTCCTTGTTCTGTTCTAACTACTGTCTCTTGGTTCATGTACAGATTCCTCAAGAGTACAATTAAGGCTTCTGGTATTCCCATTCTTTGCAATGTTATCCATAAATTGTTGTGATCTATACAGTCAAATGGTTTGCATAGTTAATAAAACATACATAGGCATCTTTCTGGTATTCTCTGCTTTCGGCTAATATCCATCTGACATCAGCAATGATGTCCCTGGTTCCACACCCTTTTCTAAATCCTGCAGTTCCTTATCAATAAACTACTGCAGTCACTTTTGAATGATCTTTAGAAAAATTTTACTTGTGTATGATATTAAGGATATTGTCGGATAATTTCCTGTTTTGGTTGGATCCCCTTTCTTCGGAATAGGCACAAATATGGATCTCTTCCAGTCAGTTGGCCAGGTAGCTCTTTTCCAAATATTTTGGCATAAACAAGTTGGCACATCCAGTGCTGCATCTGTTTGTTGAAAGATCTCAATTGATATTCCATCAATTCCTGCAGCCTTGTTTTTCAACATTCCCCTCAAGGCAGCTTCCACTTCTTCCTTCAGTATCTTTGGTTCCTGATTATGTGCATCCTCTTGAAATGGTTGATCACCCACCAATTCTTTTTGGTATAATGACTGTGTATTTCTTTCATCTTCTTTTGATGTTTCCTGCATCACTTTATATCTTCTTTGTAAAATACTTCACTATTGCCACTTGGCTTTAACTTTTTCTTCAATTCTTTGTTGATTTTAGGTGCCCTTGAGTCAGGTCTGACTCATAGTGGCCCTCTTGGGATCTCCAATGGCTTACTGTTTTAGGATTGTTTCAGGAGTGGGATGCCATGTCCTTTTCCCATTTTTGCAGTGCTGGGGATCGAACCCAGGGCCTCAGAGAATGCAAGGCAGCACTCTACCAACTCAGCCCCTCAATTCTTTAAGCTTCAGAAAAACACGGTGTCTACTTCCCTTTTGGTTTTCTATCTCCTGCTCTTTGTTTATGTCATTATATTTGATTTTGCCTTCTCAAGCTGCCCTCTAATATCTTCTGTTTAGTTCTTCAACTTGATCATGTCTTCCTAGTGCTTTAGCTGCTCAGCATTCAATGGCAAGTTTGAGTCTCTTTTGACATGGAATTTCATCTTTTCTTTTCTTCCTATTGTTTTAATAACCTTTTGTTTCCCTCATGAAAGATGTTTTTGATGTCATGCCACAACCCATCTGGTTTTTGGTCATTAGTGTCTAAAGTGCCAAATCTCTTCTTGAGGTCATCTCTGAACCCAGATGGGATATATTGAAAGTCATACCTTGGCTTTCGTACATGTGTTCTAATTTTCTTCAGTTTCAGTTTGAATGTGCATATGAGCAGGTGATCCACAGTCAGCAACTTTTCTTGTTCTGACTTCTAATGTTGAAAATTTCTATGATCTCTTCCTACAAATGCAATCAGTTTTGTTCCTATATATTCTATCTGATGCATTTCATGTTTATAGTCACCATTTATGTTGGTGAAAAAATGTATTTGCAATGAAAAGGTCATTGGTCTGACAAAATTCTATCATGGGATATCCAGCATCTTTCTGTCACCAAGGCCATATTTTCTAACAACTGAACCTTCTTTGTTTTCAAGTTTTGTATTTCAATCACTAGTAATTATTAGTACATCTTTATTGCATGCTTGATCTATTTCAGACTGCAGAAGGTGGTAAAAGTCTTCCATTCATTTGTGGCCTTGGTTTTGGGTGTGTAAATTTGAATAATTGTCATATTAACTAGGCTTCCTTGTAGACATATGAATATTATTCTGTCACTGACAGCATTGTACTTTAGGAAAGATCTTGAGATGTCTTTTTTGGTAATGAATGCAACCCCATTTCTCTTTAAGTTGTCCTTCCAGACAGAGTAGACCATATGATTATGTGATTCACAGTGGCTAATCCCAGTCCATTTTAACTCACTGATGCCTAGAGTTTCAATATTTATGTGCTCCATTTCACTTTTTACAATTTCTAACTTTCCTAGCATCATATTATATACTTTTCATGTTCCAATTATGAATGGATGTTTACTGTTGTTTCTTCTCATTTTGAGACATGCCACATCCCCAAATGGAGGTCCCAGGGGCTTCACTTCATTTCTATCATTAAGGTCAACTCTACTTTCAGGAGGCAACTCATTTCTTCCCCAGTCGTCTTTTGAGTGCCTTCCAACCTGGAGGGCTCATTTTCTGGTGCTATATCTGACAGTGTTTCTCTGCTGTTGATAGGCATTTCAATGGGTAATTATTTTCAGAGTGGGCTGCCAGGTCCTGCTTCCTAGTCTGTCTTAGTCTGGAAGCTCAGCTGAAACCTGTCCCCCATGGTGACCCTGTTGGTATCTGAAATACAAGTGGCATAGCTGTCAGCATCACAGCAATATGCAAGCACACACCACATGACAAACTGACAGACAAATGGGGGCATACTGGATTAGTGTGGGCCTTAATCCAATGATCAGTGTCCTAGCAAGAGGTAAATTTGAATACAAACACACACACAAATGAAGATAATATGAAGAAATGCCGAGAAAAGATACCAAATAAAAATGAGAGAATAGATCAATGCCTCTGTAAGACAGGAGACACCAAGTATGACCAATAACCACCAGAAGCAAGGAGAAAGGCACAGGACATTTCTCCCTCAGAGCCTCTAATAGCAATCAGCCCTGCCTATTCTCTGATTTTTTACTTCTAGCCTCCAAAAGAGTGAGTGAATAAATTCCTGCTGTACATAGCTACCTGGTTTGTCCTACTTTGCAGTGGCAGTCATAGGAAACTAATGTAACACCCACTTTCCCCTTCCCCACTGCTATGTTCTCTCCGTATGGTATGTCAGGTATGGGAAGAATTGAACAGGAAGAAAATTGTGACTTTATGCCTAACAGCTACCCCATATCCCTGCTCCATGATCTTAGCAAATGGTGGCATTTAAAGTAAAGAATCACAATCTGAAAGGCACACAAGGGCCAGGTAGCACCATTAATGAGAGGTTCCTGGCTGAAGCGGCTGCTACTCCTCTCCTCCAGCCTATCAGTGCCCTGAGGGGATGTGTTACCTGTAATTCCCTATTTTCTCATTTGTCACAATTAGTCAGCAATGAGTTTTTATGTGCTATCTTATGTGCTATCTCCTGATGACTTGTATGAAGAGGGTATTCAGTACAGAATAAAGCTAACACATCTGGGGCAAGGCAGCTCTTATTTTGTTCTTATGATGAGGGGCCAATTGCCATGTGCCCCACCCTGTCCTGCCTCATGAGGCATAAGAGACCCTGATTGAGTGAGTCCTATCTCAACTGCCTTTATTCTCAAATATCCCTGGTCCCAAAATAATATTATTACTCCATAACTCACCCTTTGCAGAAGGGAAGTAGTGGGTTTCTAAGTTGTAGTCTGAAGAGATTTAATTAGAAGTATTTCAAACTGACAAGTGAAGATGCCCTGTCTTCCTCCTCATCAGGTGAATTTCCATGCAGAAGTGCTCACAGAAATCAAGTCACCATTTGGGGACAAACTTCTTTAGGGTGATAGAATATTGTGGAGCTGGCAGCTTTTGTCATCTGTTACTAAAGCCCCCCAAAATAAAAGATCATCATTTTTAAAAGTCCCCTGTCCCCAGACTAGTTTTGATTTATAGGAGGGACAAGGTCAGCTCTTCAGTGGCTTTAACCCAGAATCTCATACTAGAAAAAAGAGATTCAATTTACTTCATCCTTCCTGATATGCTTCTATTCTCTATGAATCTGAAATCTCCAATGACAGTGAAGGAACAACTGCTTCGGTATACTGTAAGTAATTTACTATGTTGTGAATTAGATGACCTCTTTTCATGGATGGAAAATTAAGTTCTGTGTCACACCTTTATTTTTACTACCTGCTGCTTTATCATCTTTGACTTTTTTCCTGATATTATCAGTGATTTTTTTTATTTTAAAAAAAGCCCATTAAAAGCCAGGGATGGATTTACATCTTCAATTCTTTTAGTCTAGTTCTATCACTATTAATAAGCATTAGGAGAAGCTTGCAGTTTAATATCAAGCTAATAGCTACGGATCACTTAGCACTCTAAAATGGGGAAACTGTTGCATGCAGTGGCACACCCCTGTAAACCCAGGGACTCGGGAGACAGAGGCAGGCAAATTTCAAGTTTGAAATCAGAGGCAGCCTAAATAACTTGGTGAGACCCAAGTCTCAAAAAGTAAAAATTAGACTGGGCTCAGTGGCAAAGTGCTTGTAAAAGCATGCATGAGGGCCTGGCTTCAACCCCCCAGTACCACAAAAAAGAAAAGAAAAAAGAAAAAGGAAAGGAAAGGAAAATGAGATAGAACACAAAGGAAATTTTGAAATCTCATCAAGAAACAAATATGAAATTAAATTCATCCTTGGACTAGACCTATGCTCATGAAAATAATAAATGTAGATATAGTCTTTGAAGAATCCTTTTTCTAACTTGGTATCGCTTCCAACTTGAAAGAAATCAAGTATCTAAATATTACTAGTGAGTTCCATTCAAAATTCATTGAGTTAGTCCAAAAAACACCCCAAATGTGAGCTTAATTTAAAAAATCCCATAAAACAAATTAAAAACAACAAGTTAAATTGTATACTTACCCTTTACATGTAGAAACAAGTAGCCAAAATCATGTAATAACACTGTATGAATAAATATCAAGTCAATTTTTTCACACTTCAGACTCTAGTTATTCCTTCATAATAAGCATTTATTAGTCTTCTTGCAATAAGCTCTTTAGACATTGCCACCATAGAATCATTTGCAGAATCCATTTCCTCCTCTCTGCTTTTACTACCATCACCCAAACAAGTGCAGCAATTTCTAGAAGATATTTCACTCTTCCACTTGCAAAGGCTTGAAATCTCAATTTCTAATATCTTAAATTATTGGCTCATATAACCTGAGTATCTAAGGGATATTGTTGGTTTCAGGCATGGACAAAATGAGGAGCTGAAAGATATCATAAAGTCTCAAGTCTCTCTCTCTCTCTCTCTCTCTCTCCCTCTCTTCCCTCTCTTCCCTCCCCCCACCTCCCTCCTTCCTTCCTTCCCTCTCCCTGCCTAGGTCTTTGACTCCCTTAAGGCATGCTTTCTCTATATGGCAGATAAGATGACTCCCAAGAGTTTCACATTCCCATGTTCCAAGTTTAATAGTCCAAACAGACATTGTTTTCTCAGAGAGCCCTTAGTTTTGATGGTATGTGTATCCCTAAACCAATCACCATAGACAAGAGAATAAGATCTCATGGTTGGCCAGGTCTGGGCCCCTGATCATCTTTATAGTAGGTAGTATGTGAAATCGCTTCCTTATTGAAAAAAGTAATGCTATGCACTTACAGAAATGTGTGTATTTTGGTATATAATAATAACATATTGGAATCATTTCAAGATAATATGGTCATCTAAGGTCTTGTTTTATTATGTTGTTGTTGTTAGGTGCCGTCAAGTTGGTATCCGACTCATAGCGACCCTCTGTACAACAGGGGAAACACTATTGTCAGTGCTTCTCTGCTCTTCATAGGGTTTTCAATGGCAGATTGATTTTTTGGGAGGGGGTTGCCAGGTCCTTCTCCCAATGTTTTATTATAAGCTTCTTTAAAACTGACACTTTACTTTTCACATCACTGTATGCAGCTGTACCACTGTGGCATCCAATCCCATCAGATCTTGGAAACTAAGCAGGGTCATTTATGGTTAGTACTTGGTTGAGAGACCTCCTGGGAAGACCAGGTGTTATGGGTTTGGGAGAAGGACCCAGCAACCCACTCCCAAAAAACAATCAGCCATTGAAAACCCTATGAAAAGCAAAGAAGCACTGACAATAGTGTTTCATCTGTTGTACATAGGGTTGCTATGAGTCAGACACCAACTCCACAGTCAACAGCACCTAACAAGAACAACAATGTGCTAGCCAAGGCCTAGTATATAAGGGATAGTTAGTAAATATCCATGGATGAATGAGTTCCATATTTCAACCCCCTTCTATGACTACTTGGTGTCACCTGTATGCTTCGTTAAGCATACTAATGTGTTATAGGACTCCAGATGGCAAAACTTTTCAGTAGTTGCCTTGGCCTTAACTCGGTCTTTTATGAATGCTTCAAACAATAGGTCCGGGGGGTGCACAGCTCACTTAAGAGAACATTTGTGTAATTCACTTAATTTAATTTGTTTGTAAAGCATTCTTTTAAACACTACACATCTTAGCAATGACCCTAAAAGATACACTTACCCTTATTCCATTTTTTCAAATAAAGAAACTTAGATACAGAGCTACTAACCCAAAATCGGACACCTCATCAATACTAGCACTGTGATTGTGTTTTAGACAATTTAGTTCCAGAGGTTGTGTTCTTAGTCATTAAACTATAGTGCTTGGATATAAAAGTGGTTGAATTGCACACAAGAATACTTCCTGGAACATCACATTGCCCTCACATTTGAATTATATCGTGGGAGAATAAGCAGTCATAGCAATATAATGTAATTTAATTAAGGCTACTGAAAGTTACCCCTCCTGCAAATGGCATCCCTCACTGACCCTCTCTCCTCTGAGTTCTAACATTTAAAGTTTTACCTCTCTTACTTCTTTGCAAATGACAGTGGGAGGATTAAAGCACCAAACGAATGTCAGGCACTGAAATCTTAAAAATGAATAGTATAATACTTTGTAAATTTACATTTCAAATATTCTATAAAATTAGATAGGGAAATTCGGAGGACAAAGGGCAAAGAAAGCCTTGTACTAGGATTGTGAAAAGCCATCTGGACCCCACAGCTAGAGCAGGATACGTATGTTGGGCACCTTTTGTGCAGTGGAAGCACCAAAAGTAGGAAGTTGAGGTGGAAGTGATGGTGAGAAAACATCTATAGAGAGCACTTTTCAGTTAACAGAACTCTTCATGTCTCTTATCTTAGGATAGAAGATTTGCTGTTGTTGTTAGGTACTCTTCAGTTGGATCTGAGTCATAATGAACTTACATACAACAGAAAAAACACTACCCAACACTGTGCCATACACACAATCTTTTTATGTTTGAGCCCAGTGTTGCAAACATAATGTTTCTTTTCATTTTGTGTCATGCCACATTGGCAAAGGAGGTCCCAGGGGCTTTAGTCCATTCCCATCATTGAGGTCAACTCCACTTTGAGTAGGCAACTCTTCCCCTGTCATTTCTTGAATGCCTCATTTTCCAGCACTATATCTGACAGGGCTTCTCTGCTATTCAAAGGATTTTCAGTGGCTAATTGTTCTGGGAGTGGTCTACTGGATCCTTTTCTCTAGGCTGTCTTTGCCTGAAAGCTCAGATGAAACCTGTCCACCCTGGGTGGACTTGCTTGTATCTGGAATACTGTTGGCGTAGCTTTTAGCATCATAGCAACAGCCAAATCTCCAGAGCACCACAAGCTGACAGACACATGAGGAGTATAAAAGATAGTCATCATAATGTCCTATGAAAGTAAAACTAATAAACAAATTGGCTTTGACAATTGGCTCTCAACTGGAGGTGGCATTTACCCTGTCCCCAGGAAAATGTCCCCTGTAGACCATTTTGATTGTCACAACATGGCAGGAGGGGTTGAGCAACTGTGCTCTAGCAGTAGAAGCCAGAGATGCTGTTTGTTATCCTTAAGACAAAGAAGTACACAGTCCAAAATGTCAGTACTGCAAAGGTTGAACATCCCTGTCTTAGAGAGTAAGTCATTTGACCATTCCATACACTTAACACATAGCAAAGTCAAGACTAGAACCCAAGTCAATCGATGAAAACTCCTTTACTTTTTCCATATTCATATTCTTTGAGCTTTTACATTTTGATACAGGTAATGGATTTAGGTTTTTGGAACCAGGTACAATGGTGTCATTTTAATTGGAATAAATTCTTAATAGACCTTTGTGCATTGAAAGAGTTACCTTACCCCTCAGAGCACTTACTATGCCCCAGGTTGATATTACCTCATGGTAGATGAGCTTATATCTGAAAGATAAATGACACCTTATTCACTGAATTCTCATATGCCAACATTTCTCAATTTTCAGCAAATTATTTTATAAATAGGAATATGATTAACTCCTTGAAAGCTATTTTTGTTATTATCGAAGTAATTAAGATTTGATCACTATTCTATTTTTGTCAGTACATCTGCTCTTTGGCAAATAAGGTATCAGATGATCTTTACTGAGCAACTGTTATGTATATCTGATGCAAATCAGCAAGAGGGCTCCTTATCTGTATCTGTTTTTTTTTCAATCAAGGCTTTGACTTAGCTTGTTTAAAATCATTTGGAAAAATTCTAGTTTTAAGCACTTTCAATGTAAGAAGTCAGTATACCTACATAGAAACTAATATGAACTTAAAATTCATCATCCATTTGCTTTATTTTTCAGCTTGACTTTCTAATGAGTTTTGACTTTTCTTGATTTTGCATGATGTCAAAGGACATTCTCCTTTGGGTGATTTAAGAGCAGGATTCTCTAAATGAGCATCTCTTGTTTGCCAATAGGACTTACATTTAGTATTAATGTTGCTTCCTCTTTTGTCAGTCTCTTTTTAAATCCACTGCTGTAATAGCTACCTCTGTAGGCAGAGTACAATGAGGAACCAAAGATGGAGTTATAATATAAACTTTACATTTTAAAAGATCATGTGGCCTCTAACTGAAAAATGGGTATGAAAGGTAAGCGTCGAAATAGGCAGACCAGGAAAGAGGCTGTTCTGATAGACTTGGTGAGAAGAGAGCAGAGGAGAAGGAAAGAAGTGGATAGAGTTGAAATATATTGTAGAATTTAACAGACATTTGTGTTGAATGAGCTGTGTATATTTTGTATTTCTCCAACTAATCTCTACATCAGGCTGTTTTATTCATCTTTGTATTTTTTTTTAACTTGTCTTTGGGTATTCATGTTGAAAGCAGTGTTCTCTAAAATCATTCCTGTTCCAGCATTTGCATCTGTGAGCAAAAGTACTTCCTTCCCAGAGGAAATAGATTTTTTCCCCTAATTGTGGGGCCTGAGATATACCATCCGTGTTTTCTACTCTACCACTATCACAAGTTGTGGACTATTTTAAATTTTTTAAAGTTCAATGTTTCCATCTCATTAAAAATGTACTGGCTGACATATTCCAGAAATAAATATGCTTAATAATACCTCATTTAATTTAAGCCTCTCATCTAGAAAAAAACACTTTCCATGAAAAAGCATAAAATAATCAATTAAGGGATTTTTTTTCTCTAATTCCTCATTAGCAGGGCTGCAAGCTTTCCCTTTGCTCAATGTGGATAGAGCTACCAAAGAGAGAGAAATGGTTACATGTAGTCTAGTATTTATGATAGTTATTCCAACCATATCTTGAGACCATTTTAGCAAGAAAAGTCTTAAAAATATTAAATGTCACCAGCAGTGGGAAGCGCTGCAGCCTGGTATTGCTGCCTGCCCTGAGGAGTACTGCTTTTCTAGCTTCCACTCAGGGAGTGCCAGGTCCTTGACTCACTTGCAGAAATGGATTTCAGCACTAGTCAGAGATTGAAACAGAGTTGGAGAGGTAAGGTATACTACAGCTTCAGCGTGAAGCATGGGGATTCAGTGAGAGAGATGCCTAAGGAAATAATAGTATATATCCAAGACATGGTAGGGGAGCTCTCAAGAGGGAGTCACACCTGAGTGTCTTCGAGATGACTATATGTGATTTAGGGGCTTTTGAAGTTACACTGCTATTGATCAGTTGGTTCTAATCAGGTGCGTGGGATAACAGATTTACAGATTGGAGAAGAAGCATTGTTTAAATGCCTAGATTATGATAGTTAAGGATGTTCTTACTCCATCTAGTCACAAGGAAATTACCTAGGCTCTTTAATTTTAATTATAATCCATAATTTGATTTAGTGAGAATCCTAGGGAATTCTATGCAGGCAGTTTTCACAGCAATGTTCCCTTTCTGGTTGTGCTAGAATTTTTGGCTAACAACACTCAGACCAGATCCCAGAGTGAAAAGCCCTTTTCTTCCCATGTCCCCCAGATTTTCCCTGTCTTTCTATCCTGACTCATTAAACAAGTCACACATCCCAATAATGATTATGAATGTATGGACAAATATCCTAAATTAAAACAAGTCTGTCAAATGATACAGCCATATTTTATAGTTTGAAAGATGACAGAATGACAGAAATAATTTCTGAGGAATCATAAGATAACCTTCACAATTTTGTGATTTCAGAATTACCATTTCTGAAGATGGAAACCTTAGAATCATCAATGTGACTAAATCAGATGCTGGAAGTTATACCTGTATAGCCACTAACCATTTTGGAACTGCTAGCAGTACTGGAAACTTGGTGGTAAAAGGTAATGTCTAACCCAATGAACTCATAGATGAATGTGTCCTCACTTCTAATAATGTAATCTATAGATATGGCATCATTCATATTAATATGTACATATATATATCACTTTGTTGCTAAATTAATTCATCACGGCAAACATGATATGATTAATAATTCTTCAAGAGCTGTTGGTAATGAATATGATTGAAAGGCTATCTTCTTTCTGGATCATCCAATACAATTTTGAGAATTACAGTCATTGTACCTATTCTAGTATTGTAAGTAATGTTATCTTCAGTCCCTTAATTAAATTTCTTTCAAGTCTCTATAGATTTGAAATTCATGTCTAGAAACCCTGTGCTAACAAATTAAAAACCCATGACTCAGTACTATTTTTAGCAAACATTGTTTAAACAAAGACATTGGTGATTTTTAAAAGAGCTCCCCTGGTTATTCAGACATATGGATATGCCTGCTTTATATAGTAATAAAAGGTTTTGATTACCTCTCTGCTTTGCTTGAGTCACTCAGCCAACTCTGTCAGTTTTAAGAAAATAACATTTTCCTCATACCTTAGTTAATGTGCTTTATATATCATGACAAAAAGTCTTTTATGCTCTTAGCACAGCATATGATGTGAGACTGTCCCAACACTAGGTTGATGGCATTGCTGGAAGTGCCAAGAATTAATGAAGGATGACATCTTAATTTACATTTTATTTGCATTTCTGTCATCTCATATCTTGCCCAGTGTGTTAGTCAGTTGGTATGTTGCTATAGCAGAGAAACCAACCAAAAGAAACTTATGGGAGGAAAGATTTATTAGAGGCTTACAGAGGATTTCAGTCCATAATGGCAACAGACATGGTGGCAGGGCAAACATGGCAGAGCCTGTGGTAGAGAACCTCACATCACAGTGGCCAGGAAGCAGAGAGTAGAGACACCATCTGGAACTGGTACTCCAGGTAAAAACCTCTAAAGGCCTGCCCCCAGGGAGCTGCTTCTGCAAAGCTAGAATCCCACCTGCCAAATTCCATAGATTCCACAAATATCGGCACAACCTGGGGACCAAACATTGAAATGCATGACCTCTGAGACACATTTTAATTAAAATCATAAGCTCAGTGTGGTAGTGCACTACATGGCTATAATCCCAGCACTCAGGAGCCCAAGGCAGGAGGATTGATGCAAGTCTGAGACCAGCCTGGTCTACATAATGAGTCCCAAGTCAGCCTGGGCTACACAGAAAGACCCTATCTAAAAAATAATAAAAAATAAAAAATAAATTTAAACCACTGCACCCAGTTACAGAATTTTTGAATTGGAAGGATCTATATGTGTTGCTTTGACTAAAGATGACACTCAGGTTGGTGACTTATTCAAGGTCACCATTAGCAAAAGAAGGACTTGAACCCTGGAATCCTGATTCCAAGTTCTTCCTTGCTCTTGCTTTTTTATCCATTTTTCTTGTTTCTGTGCAGTACATACTGATGAATAATATCATTTCATTTCTTTCTGACTCATTTTTAGCTTTCTGTATGAAGGCAGCCTAAGGCAAAAAAAAGTAATAATTAGAAGAGAATATCTACCTCCATTTTCATTTAAGCAAAGGCACTAAAATTCACCTAATTATATATTTCAGGATCATAAGAAATTGGAAATTTACTACCATTTTTGACAACTCTTTATATCTTGAGCAAACTGTCTGGACAATCAGAAGTCAAAGAGTTAGAACTAAATCTGTGTTTAGATGGACTCCAAATCCAATTTCAGCTTATTAATTATTCCCTCAGAGCAGTACCATCAGCATATGACCATGGGTTCTCTCTCTTTCACAGGGCAAAGGAAATTATGTTAGATAATATTTATAGAACAGAATTCCAGCTGGAGGCCTTTGGTAATACATGGCTATGCCACCTGCCAAAGGAAATCTAGCAATTGGCTAGGACCAAGAAAGAGCCCAAGGCTTCAGAGATAGTAGCCAAGCTGGGACCTGTTACAGATGATTTGCCAGTTACAGAGCTATAAGAGAGTAGTAGGATGCTGTTTTAAATCATGATTAAGGGTCAAGAATTAGAGCCAGAGAGATCTGGCTTAAATGCAATTTTTCCGATTTATTCTGTCTGTGACCTTAAGCAAGATTATTAGCTTATGTAGGGTTAATAACTGTGCTAACATTGTAGCATGGTTCTGGTGACTGTGATAATCTGTACTGAGTAATAAGCATGGTGGTGAGCACCAAGGAAATAGTAGTAGTAGTAGTAGTAGTTGTTGTTGTATTACACTAAAGTGGCTATGCATAATTTTAAATTATATTAAAAATTTATGAAGTTTGTAACCAAATAGAATAATTAGCAAAGACAAGTGAGGATACCACAAAGAAATAACAAGAAGAATGAAAGGTTATAGACAACTAAACATAGAAACCATATATATACCATTTTAAATTGTTGAAAGTGGGATATTTTCACATATACGAATAGGTTATATCTTGTATTTGATTGTCATGCTGCTTATAAGCACTGATTCCTTGGCTCTCAAGAGAGTTGGCAAAAGGGAAAGACCTCTATGTTCCCTCAAAATGCATTTACCAGTGATAATACCATTCCAAACCAACTGTGCTGTTTCCTACTGCTATCTTATACTGAATCATGGTACAAAGCTTACAGATACATCAGGAACGAAATACACCATGGTTGTCTCATTTTTTGTAGGAATTTTAAATAATGATGAAATGATAATTTTTACCTGTTTTACCCAACTAAATAACTTGTTTCTTGCCTTCTAGTAAAATGTGATAGCCTGCGGCCATACCACTGTGGCATCTGATGCCATCAGATCTTGAAGGCTAAGCAGGGCCAGGCCTAGTTAGTATTTGGGTAGGAGGCTACCTGGGAGCACCAGGTGCTGTAGGCTTGGGAGAAGGACCCTGCACCCCACTCCCAAAAAACTATCAGCCATTGAAAACCCTATGATTAACAGAGAAACACTAACAATACTGTTTCACTTGTTGCACATAAGATTGCTATGAGTCCGACACCAACTGGACAGCACCTAACAACAACAGTAAAATGTGAACAGTAATTCCCCAAGTCTACTATAAGAGTATTGTTAGACAATTCATTGTTAAATGGATTTTTTAGATATTTTTTAGTAATTGTATTCTTTCAATGTATCTTAGAAAAACAGTAGATTTTCATTAATGGCAGTGATTTCTTAAAAAGTCTTTTAAAATATATTTAAAGAAAAAAGTTACCATATAGAAAAGTATGAAGTATGCATCCTTATAGGAGGATACGCAAAAGATAGTTAAGATGGTGAAGATGGTATGGGAAGGACTAAAGATGGGAAACAATTTAAGGACAACTTTCAGGAGCGTTTTAGTGGACTTGTGAAAAGGAATTAGATACACATGTGACAAAATCAGGATGTCGTGCCTATGCTAGCCACAGGCTGTGTAGAGGCACATGGAACATGGTAAAAAGTGAAATTTCCAGACAAGTGCAGGAAAGGGGAAAGCCCAGGAGAGGAAGAACCTGAGGGAATGTGAGCAGAGGAAAACAGGGATGTGCAAATCACTGCTCTGAGGTCAAGATATGCTGGTCCAGGGACTGCAGTTGCCATGCAGAATTCATTTGCTTCAGTGTTCTTTCTGGGGTTGGCCACTGGCCCTCAGCTACCATCAGCTTCTTCACAGAGGTCCTCTGAATCTTGTATTCAGGTGAGATGAGATGAGGGGGAGAAATGTGAGCTTTATATGGTCAGTATGTTCACAGAAGTTTATAATCCTGTTACTCTGATTGAGGTCAGAAGAGATATGGAAGATCATTTGTCTCTCAGTGGTTGGTTCTGACTCCCATTAGCATTAATGAAAAGAATATGTGTGCATAGAGGGGCCAGCCATGCCACTAGGTCTCTGCGAAGGACATTAACATAAACTGAGAAATACAATTGAGAAATCTGCTCCATATAGCACAATAAAGGCAGAGAAAACCACTCTGAACTCAGCATGAACTGTACCAAGTACTGAATTGCACATGAAAATGCTTGAGCTCTACACCTTTAATGCAAATGTAACAGTTTAGCCCGAAATATGACCGAGTGTTGTATTTTAATTCAATTTTGAGATCTACAAAGGGACTAATTTATCAGAAAAGGTGTTCTCTAACTTTAAAATGTGCTTGTAGTCATTTTGATCTCCTCATGTGTCTGGGATTAGAACTCTGGGAAGGTCATACATCAAAATATATCTTTTCTAACCCTTTTACAATAATTCTATCATTAACTCTGCTTTTGAAATCCAGTTTTCTTCCCTGCCATCCCTGCCCTTATGTTTTGGAGAGAGTGTTAAGATAGAGCCAAACACAAGGTCAACACATAGGGAAGAAAAAGGAAGGGACAAATCTAATATACAAAATAGAGGAGGTTTAAGATAAATCTCTGACAAGTAACCACCAAATGGATAAATATTCAGATTATGCACTAGCAGGCTCCCAAACTGCAGAATTCTGACAGGTGCCCAGGGGCTCTGGTTTATCCTTCCATCATCTGAATCTCTAAATTTTACTGATTTTATTTTTCAAGTTATAGTACATTTGGGATTTGGTTTGCTGCTTAATTCTAAGCAAGAACTCTTCTAAGAAACCTCAAACCCTAGCAGAAAGTGTTGTATTTTGTCATTAAACAGAGATATACTTTAGTGATTATCAACATCATTAGGAAATATAAAGAAGGCGGTAGTTTTACATGCAGTGTTGGACTTACTAATTCATTTTTATTTCTGTAAAAGAGAGTTAAAGGCATGCTGTTTTGCATGATGCAGTGTCTTGGCTGTACAAGTTTTACATGACAGGTATTTTCAAGTAGCAGGCCTAGAGAAGAGAAACTTGGCATATCTGTCCTGGATGTAGATGGACAAGATAACCATGGTAATAGCAACTCTGTCTTCTATTGATCACTTCTAGGGCACAAAAAAAAAAAAAAAAAAAGAAAAAGAAAAAGAAAAAGAAAAAAAGAAAAGAAAAAAAGAAAAGAAAAGAAAATGCAGGGCTTTAAGCTGTGAATGCAATTACCATGGTTATCTTGCTGAGCTACTCCCAAAGTGACCTTGTATGACTCTATGGCTATGCTTTGACAAAATCTGTCCCATACCAAAGAACTTCATGCATGTTACCTAGCAAACCTCATGCATAACCTAATAAGCCTAGAAGTGAGACCTGCCAAAACTAAATTTTAAATAAACACTCCAGATGATCCTTATTCTCACCAGAGTTTGAGAACATTGCATTTTTAGGAATTTGCAAACTATCATCTGTAGGCCATAATCAACTGCCTGCTGGTTCTTGTATACTCCAAGAGCAAAGAACGGCTTTCACATGTTCAACTGTTTGGAAAAAAGAATCAAAAGAACAGTAATGTTTTTAAACATGTGGAAATTTTTGAAATTGATAATTTAGTGTCCACAAATAAAGTTTTGTTGGAGCCCAGCTATGTTATTTATTTACATATTGGCTGTGGTTCTACACTTACAGCAGCAGAGTAGAGTAGTTACAACAGAGGCTGTGTAGTATATTATTACCTAAATAATATTCTCAACCTTGCTTCTTTACCTGAAAAGCTTTAAATATTTACTATTCAGGTCTTCATAGAAAAAATTTTGATCCTTTCTTTTGATCCTTTCTTTCTTTTTCTCTTCCTCTGATCTTCAAATTTTGGTCCAAGGTATAATCAGACCAGGTTATACACACTTTTTATTGGACCTCATGCTTACCTCACATGCTGGCAAACTTCACATCTCCTTGAGTTAGTGACTAGCTGGAATTGGTTAGGGATGTTTCTTTCCTAGGGCCTTAGGTTTACCCCAGTATTAAAGGGTTGACTTTAGAATTTGGATAAAAGTTGAAAAGTTCAGACAGGCAATAGATCATTGATGGACAAAAAAAGAAAATAATTTGCCCGGACACTGAAACAACATATTCAGTTTAATTTTCGAGGATTTGAAGAGGCTTCACACTGCTTGAACCAGAATAGTAGGCTGGGAAGATTCTAACTCATGAAGTACCCCCACAGGGTTTTCCAAAATGTTACTCTCACTGTCGCCAGCCTAATTCAGCTGAAGTGTTCCACATTTACCTTGCACTCTTATCAGGTTGCATGCCAATCTTCTACTAATGCACTGGTTTTTCTTTTGAAGCTGGCCAGTATAAAAAATTTCCCTAATTTCATCAGGATATTGAAAGAGTTCTTTTCATTTTATCTGCTTATTTAATTTTTTATATTCAGTATACAGAATTACTTTCACAATAAGACAAAAATTAACTCATACTTTAAATAGCTATTATGGAAAAAAGGTCCATTGTAGACTTAACTAAGGCCCCCTATACGCATAATAAAAAATGGTTTTTCTATTCTTATTGTCCAACCATGCAAAATGAAGATGTTCTGGTGGTTTACTGAACACTTAATTAATTCCATCATGGTCAGAAGTACTGCTCATTGTCCATTCCTTTAATAGTTTATTTATGTTTAGAAGGATCAATTCCCTCAAATATATCTATACAGATGGTGCCAGAAAAATGTCTAGACATTTTGGGACAAAAACTTGCCATTTTGGTGTTTTAAGAATGCACCCTATGCTTACATCCATTTGATGTCTTTTGGGTGAACATCATACTACACATTGCTACCATAATTCAATTCAGCTTTGAAAAGTAATAAATAGATAACAGCTCTTAAAATGTGTATACATTTTTGGCATGCCCTGAATATAGTAGACAAAAGGAAATTTTCCTACCAGTGCCAAAGAGTGCCTACTGCAGAACTACTGTGCACCATATGAAATTATTCTGTGTTAACTAAATATGACATTGAGAAACATCAGCCTTTCCATGCACAGCATGATGGACACAGTAATGTAGAAGAATCCTTTCAAATGGAACCTTTTTTTGGAAAAGTAGTTTGAAGCATCCCACATCTACTATGTAAAATTATTCAAGGCTTTATCCAGATTTGACTGGGGATCAATCAGAAATCAGTAACCAGCAATGACATTTGACTACTAATACACAACAAAAGCTTTTAACATTGGCCTCCTACAACAGAATACATTTTGACCTAATTAGATGTCTTCCACTGGAACCAATTATTTTTAGGTGATAATTAGGGTCTTTCTAATAGGATTAATGCAAATTCTGACTGAAGACATCTAGAGTAGGAAGGAAAAGTTTGTTGTTAGAAGTGCTAAATGCTGATTATGATAGGTCCTTTCATAGAAGGACAATGGCCAGAACATGTCAGTGTTAGATCCTACTAGATCTGAGATCTGCCACACTGGTTGGCAACAGCTTGTTGTTGTTGTTAGCTGCTATAGAGTGGAGTCCGACTCATAGTGACCCTATATACAGTGGAACTAAACCTTCCCCGATTCTGTGCCAGGCACATGATCTTATTTATGTTTAAGCCCTTGTTGCAGACACTGTGTCAATCCATTTGGTGAAAGGTTTTCCTTTTTTTGTTGACCTGTCACTCTCCAGGGGTTCATCTGTCCTGACTATATGTCCAAAATACATAAGATGGAGTCTAGCCATCCTTGCTTCCAAGGAGTTCTCTGGTTGCACTTTGTCTAGGACAGATCTGTTGGTTCTTTTGGAAGTCTGTAGTATATTCAGTAGTCATCTCCAGCACCATAATTCAAAAGCATCAGTTCTTCTCCTGTCTCCCTTGTTCAATGTCCAGCTTTCACAAGCATATGATGCAACTGAAAATACCATGGCATGAGTTAGGCTCCCCTTCATCTTCAATGTGACATCTTTACTTTTCAATACTCTAAAGAGATCTTTTGCCATAGCTTTTCCCAAAGCAATACGTCTTTTGATTTCTTGACTGCTGCTTCCATGAGTGTTGATTGTAGAACTAAGTAAACCAAAATCATGGACAATCTCAATCTTTTCTCCATTTATTGTAAAGTTGCATACTGACCCAGTTGTAAGGATTTTTGTTTTGTTGATGTTTAATCACAATCCATACTCAAGACTATGTTCTTTGATCTTATTCAGTAAATATTTTAAATCCTCTTCACTTTCAGCAAGCAGAGTTGTATCATCTGCATAATGCAGGTTGTTAATGAGTGCTCCTCCAATCCTGATGCCACTTTCTTCCTCATAAAGTCCAGATTCTCAGATTATTTGCTCAGCATATAAATTGAAGAGATGTGGTGAAAATATACAGCCCTGATGCACACCTTTCTCAACTTCAAACCAGGCAGTGTCTCCTTGTTCTATTCAGACAACTGCTTCCTGGTTCACATACAGATTCCTCATGAGTACAGTTAGGTGCTCTGGCATTCCCTTTTTTCAAAGTGGTATCCATAAGTTGTTAGTATCCACACAGTCAAATGCCTTTGCATAGTCAATAAAACATAGATAGACATCTTTCTGATATTCTCTGCTTTCGGCTAATATCCACCTGACATCAACAATGATGTGCTTGTTTCCTAACACTCTTCTGAATCCGGCTTGATTTTCTGGCAGTTCCCTATCTATACTACTGCAATGCTTTTGAAAGACCTTTAGTAAAATTTTGCTTGTGTGTGATATGAATGGATATTGTTTGATAGTTTCCACATTCAGTTGGATCCCCTTTTTGGAGAATAGGCACAAATATGGATCTCTTCCAGTCAATTAGCAACAGCTAAAATAGGAAAATCCTAAAGAGAGGGTAGGAAATTTGCCTTATGTTCTTCCTGTATCCAGAGCTTGACACACCTGGAAATCTGATGAAACAGCAGAATGATTTCCTCTGACATTCTTGTGGACACTGGTAAGGGCCACATAGATTTCTCAGTGTGCCTTTAGCAATATTAATCATGGATGGAGTGATTGCCCTTTTCCCAAATCTCCCATAAAAGAGTTTCTCCTTTTTTGTAACTTGGAGATTTAAGCTTATGAAGATTGTACACCTTGACAATATGCTTCAGCTCCTTCCTGCCTCCATCCTTGGTCCAGAGGGATGACATAATTTTCTAACTTGTATTTCTCTATGCCAACTCTGTCCTTTCATAGGAAAGTGTCCATGCTGAAGTCAGCCTTAATGGCCTTGCTTTTGGTATAAAAGACCTACTGTGAGCCAACAAACTTGTGAAGAAACATTAGTCTCACCAGTAGTAATCAGGAAAGTGCAATTTAAGCAGTGGAGTGATATGACTGACTTACATATAAGATTGGTATAATTAAAAATCTAATAAATACTTTTCTTGGTGAGCATGTGAGGAAAAGACACACACTCTGAGTAGGGATACAAATTGAAACAGATAATGAGAAGGGAGAATGAAATTGAAAAAGTGCAGCCTCTATGGCCTAGCTATTCCATTTTGGGGGACTTACCCTAGTAGAAATCACATAAGCCCCAGGATAAACTTGCTAGACTTGAAAGATGTTCATTGGCTTGTTGGTTGTAATGAAAAAAGAATAGAAGCAAGCTAAAGAGCAATATATATGGTTTATTTAATACATGTAATATGGTTAAATATAAAATTAGTAATAAAATGACATGTAATTTTTAAACACAAAAATACATGTGTGACATAAATGTGAACTCATAGTATGGAGGGGTCTAGAGTGAGATTGTGTGAAAGGCTGTAGCTGTTTTTAATGATAATCTATTTGCAGAAAAATTTAAATGTATATTCATTCATCAGTTGAAAAGGCTAGAGATATATGAATATGTGTTGAAAACTCCCAATTCTAGAAGTTAGATAGGAGTATTGGTAAATTTTTGTTGTAGTTTTCTAACGTCTCAAATTAAACAGAAAATCTCAAATCAGATTAGAATTCCATTTAGTCCAATATTGCAGGCTTAATAATTTAGACAGTAGATCTGATTTTCTCCTTTTCTTCCAATATTGTAGAATACACACAACCTTTGTACTAGTGATATTTAACCCATTCAATTCAAATACTTTTATGAAAAAAAACTCTATTATAGAATGAAATAATTGGTTTTTCTGTAATGAATACTTACCAGTCATAATAAACAAAATAAACAAGTGAAAAAGGCAAGCAAAATATGACTTTTAGCTTCATTAAATGTGAAGCACATAATTAATTTCTTTTCTGGCCATTCAAAGAGACTTGTGTTGTACTGATTCAGTTTAATTGAACTTATTACCACAAGCAGATAATAAGAAGTATATTGAAGATATCCATCTGGCTTGCATTGAAAACCTCACATGTTTCATTCTTCATGGCTGTCACAGGCCATACTAATTGCCTCATTTCAGCTGCTTTACAATCAGTATGATTTAGCTATTAATGTGATAAAATCCTTACTCGAGAGGAAGTTGATATTAAAAAGCATAGATCTCTGACCTACCCTCACTACTACTTCTGCACGCATCCTCAGCATTATTAAAGTTATATATTTTTAAATTCATAAATAAGAATCCATCTCTTTCTCATGTACATCTTTTTGGGTTACATCTGTCATCTTACATCTGTCATCTTGCCACAGAGCTATTGCCCTACCCAAGGAAAGAAATGGTTTATGTTGAGATTTTCAGTTCATTAGATGTTTACAGCTCAGTGTAGTTTGTTTTCAAACTATGGTTTGATTTCTTTTTTTTTATAATTTCCAGAACTGAAATGGATTTTCAATGGCTAATTGTATAATAAATAAAAAGGAAAGCAAAATTAGGCATTTTATCTTCTGCTTCTAAGTGTCTGAACTTCCTGTGGTTTATCCTTTGTCACATAGACTGGTTTTACGTGCATAGGATCTCTCAGAAGCAAAGGGTATGTGGTGTGTGTATATGTGTGTGTTAAATTATCCCTCTCCTTTTGTGAGAGGTGATTTCACGGGAGCAGGGAGCCAACACTTGGTCTGAACTCTGAAAGAGAAGGTTTGGTCTCATACAGACCCTGAACCAGAAAGGAAATGTGTCAGAATAATTAATGAGTGACTCTCACCTTCCTTTCTTGGCATTTGTTTTCTGTGCTAGAGGCAAGAGGAGTATTACTCTCCCAAAGGGGCAGCCTCACCAAACGATGATTGAATTTCTCTGGCTGTCATAGGCAATCAGATCTCGGAAAACTGCCCAAAAGACTGTAGGCCTTTAGGTTAAATACAGAATCTGACCAAGATGAAAGCAAGTTGATTAACATTTCCATCATCTCTCTCTGATTTACTTTAGCAAGATCCATTTCTAAAAGGTTAAAATGGTTGTCTCTTTTATGCATCCATTTGAAGAGCTGAAAGTAGGTTCCTGGAATGGGAGAGGAAATATTTACAGCAACAGTGACTTTTCACATGGCCTTCTAACAGTTCTATAATCAGTGTGCAAAAGTGCAAGACATGTTATTAAGTGAAGATTAGCAACATCTGCTTTAAAGACTTTCCAAACTGGAAAACATGCCACCTGTCATCTTATTAACTTTTCCCCCTTTCTCTCACTTCAGAAGTACAATTGCTTGTAAATTTAAGAAATGCTTGTACCCAACCTAGAAAATTAAGATGCACAGAGCCTAATCAGAAGTGTTTTCTCAGCTGGGTGGGGTGGTACATGCCTGTAATCCCAGTGTATAGGAGGCTGAGACAGGAGCATCAATGCAAGTTCAAGACCAGCCTGGTCTCCATAATGAGTTCTAGGCCAACCTTGGCTACATAGCAATATCCTGTTTCAAAAAACCAAAAATAAATTAATTAATTTAACTTAATTAAATACGAGTACCTCTTCCTCCATACATCCTTTCATAAACCTGGCTCACATTTCTTCTAAGACATTTGTCTCCATTGGCTTTGTCCATAGTATATGTAGAACATCTGATTATTGTGCTATCTGCACTAACATTTCTTGATGTGTAAGACAAAGGACATTAAATTATAATGAGTAGTAGAGTTGATGAGGGGACACTCTGTAAAGTCCAAATATGAGAGAATAATAAAAAATTTCAGAAGATGCAGCCATCCCCTTTCCTTTGGGCCATCATGGACCTCAAGTATCAGAACTATAGAGGGTTTTTTTTAATAAATGCACATCCCTGGACCCTCCTCCACTTGCCTCCAAGGATGGGACCCAGGAATTTCCATTTTTACCAGGTGTCAATGTAAAACACAACTCTTCTGCCAAAAGGAATAAGAGATAGTTTATTTTGAGCCAAATGTGAATGACCATGGCCCAGGAGGACAAATTCAGGTTTCCCTGAATGACTGTTCCACTATGGAAGAGATTAAATGAATATTTGTAATATTAGAAAGAAAGAAAACAGAAAAACTTTTGTGACATTTTGTGGGCAAAAAAGAGGAAGCAGGATGAAAAATAAGAGATTAGTTTGCATGTCTCACCTCAAAGTGTTGCCTAGGGGATTGTCCTAGTCCATTTGTGCTGCTGTTATAAGAAAATGCCATAGATGAGGTAACTTAAGAAAGAAATTTATTTCTTATGGCTCTGAGACTGAGAGTATAGGATCAAAGCACTAACAGGTTTGGTGTCTCTTGAGGGGCCTTATCTCCACTTCCAAGATAGTGTCTTATCACTGTGCCCTCCAGAGAGTATGAAAGTTATGTCCTCATACAGCTGAAGAGACAGAGGACTGAAAAAGGATGAACTTCCTCCCACAAATTCCTTTAGAAAGGGCACTTAACCCCATTCATGACTCAATTACCTCCAATAGGCCATACTTCTTAATACTGTTTCATTGGGGATTAAATGTCAACATGAATTTTGTAAGGAACACAAATGTCCAGAACATTTGTTGTTAGGTGCTTTTAAGTTGGGTCCAATTCACAGAGACTGCATTGACAACAGAACACCACCTGACACTTTGTCATGCCTGGCACTATTATCAGTAGTTCTTGCTATTCATAGGGTTTTCAATGGCTGCTTGTTCTGGGAGTGGGCTGCCAGGTCCTTCTACCAAGCCTACAGCTCCCAGTATTCCCAGGCAGTCTCCCATCCAAGGTTTAACCAGGCCTGACCCTGCTTAGCTTCCAAGATCTAATGGGATCTGATACCAGGGTGGTATAGCTGTAGATACCCACAGTCTAGCAGGGATTAATGTCAGTAAGGGAAGGATATCCATAGCCATTCCCCTAATCTCTCTCCTTAACTATTGCCTATTGAAACTTTTTATTAGCAACCCATGTCATTGCTTATGACATGTTCAGTAAAGTTTCTTATCACATGAATAGCTGAGGTATAAATTCAGGAATCCTCAACCCCTGGATGACAGACCGGTACCAATGTGAGTGACAAGAGACCAAGAAAAACTTCATCTCTATTCAAAACAATAATATAATGCACTTGAATCATCCTGAAACCACCTGTCCTGGTTCACAGAAAAACTATCTTCCATGAAGCCAGTCCCTGGTGACAAAAAAAAAGTTGAAGACCAATGGTAAATGAGAGAATTAACATTTTGAGTTACCTTGAAAACATAAACATGTGAACCAAGATGTATTTTAATAGGAATAAATACAAAGACTTGTATTTGACTCTAAAAATCAGGATGAGTGAGTCAAATCTGGAGATCAGGCTATGTGTTCAAGGTCTTAGTGGACCATGAAATCATTGAGGAGTCAATAATATTCTATGCTTTCAAAATGCAAATGAAATCTAGCACATATTACAGCATCCAACACAAACAATCTTAAGATCTGTTGTAGCACTGATGGCAATACAATTGGAGGAGGATTGTGCTTTTGTTTTCAGAGAGATGTGAAAATTTGAAACCAGCTTAAACATTGGCAACAGGGATGATGATAGGAGGAACAGCTATAGAAACTGAGGCTGGTTAAGCCAAAGAAGAGACTTACAGATAGTGGAAAGGGAGGGATGATCATTGTTTTCAGACATTTAAAGAGCTGTGGAACTCTAGGTGACATCTGAGGGCAGTGCCAGAAGAGTTAGAAAGTGACTATTGGAGCTGAGGGAATTATTCATGTCTAATAAAAGGAAAAAGTTTCAGACAATTAGGCCAGTGAAAAAATGAAACTACTGATTTTTATTGTTGTTGTTGTTCTTCTTGTTGACATTCATTTCCAGGCTGGATGTCTGCTCTGGGAAACATTACAGAAAGAATCTGTGCATCAGATGGGAACATGTGGTCTGAGTGTCCTCGAGGGGGCATTTTCCATTCATCTTCGCATCCTTAGGCCCTTCCCTGAATAAACATTGACCCACATGTCCCTCCCCACTTTGAAGTGTTATCATTCTATGATTTTATGGCTTTGAAAACCTCTGTCTACCCTGGTGTTTTCCCACCCCTGAGAAAACCACACTTCTAGGTTGAATCCTGTCACAAAGACTTTGTTCTCTTATTACAGACTCTTTCAGGTTTTTTTTCCCCCTCCCAGCATCAACTTATCCATAATCAGCAGTGCATTGTGGGTGGGTTACAAAGGTTATTCTGGTAACTTTGAGTAATATAGTCCCAAGTAACTTTCTGAAAACTGTCCAATAAAATGATCTCTTCTCTGTTTAATCACATGTGGGAATTTGAAGGGGTTGAATAAATCATCCCCTGTTTAATGTCTCTGTTTTGAAGCAGTTGAAAGTATGTCAAGGTAGCCGGGCAGATGCCAGTCATATGTCATCTTTGTTACTGATACAAATGATAGAGGAGAATGTGGCTTATGCACATAGTGGGCTTCCCGATACTGAACTCCAAATTAGGCAGACCTGTACCACTGTGCACCCTCAGCTCTCTCTCACTATCCTACTTATGGCATGGAGTGTCAACTCAGTCAGTGTGCTTTATCTTTTCAGGAGAAAGAATGGTAAGAAGCTTTCATTTTTGTTTCCCAAGGCTACCAACAGATGAGGAGTGAGAGGAGGAGAGAGGACAGCAGTGTTAGGAAGAAACATCAAGTGTATCTAGATGTCAGCTAAAATGCCAGAGTAACTGGTGGCTCTCATGGCTAATTTGACCAAAAGGCACAGACTTGTACTGTTTGGCAAAGTGTTTAGAACTTTGAAATTGGAATACCTTTAGACAGGAGACACATACTCTCTAAACTGGCCCCAGACCTCATATTCCTTATTGTCTTATATCTCTAAATCATGTGGTTATTATACTACCAGGACCTCCATAAGCATTTGGCATGCATATTAAATGGGTTTCGTTGCTTTGTGCAAAAGAATGACATTTGATTGCTTAGAATTATTAAATTATTGTTGTTGTTGTTGTTAGATGCTGTCGAGTCGGTATCCGACTCATAGCGACCCTCTGTACAACCAGGGAAACACTATTGTCAGTGCTTCTCTGCTGTTCTTAGGGTTTTCAATGGCAGGTTGATTTTTGGGAGGGGGTTGCCAGGTCCTTCTCCCAAGCCTACAGCATCTGGTGTTCCCAAGCGGTCTCCCATCCAGGTACTAACCAGGCCTGACCCTGCTTAGCTTCCGAGATCTGATGGGATCGGATGCCACAGAGCTACAGCTGCAGGCATTAAATTATTAAGTAGATGTAAATTGACCATGGCAGGGATATGAGAAGAGGAGATTGGAGGACGGAATGTTTTGAATCTTTCTATTTCTGAGTCTGTGCATGATTCTACACTGAATCTACATTTTTTTCCCATATCTATAACAAGAGGGTATCAGTGGAAAGAAACTCAGTTATCTAAATGGACATGGTCTTCGCAGGAACAGTCGTGGTTAATTGGGACAAGAAAACACAAGTCATTATCTTTGAGAAATCTGAAACAAATGGAGGCAGGTTGTCACCTCTCACCAGGAAACAAATTAGCCCTGTCTTTAAAAAGACTCTACTTTCTCCAGCTGCTGACGGAGGATTCCTGTCAATTGCCAAAGAAATAGGGAGAGTGGGGATGGGGGTACGGAAACAGTGATGTGAAGCACCCATGAGTCCATTTTCTAATTTTCATGAATATTTTTAATTGCTTTGACTAGAGTGTTGGAACGATAAAATTTGTGCTCAGTGTCAGCTCCAGAAAATTGGAGTGTCATTTCCCAGCTGAAATCATTAGTGTACCAATCTTTTTGGGAGAAGTTCTTGTATAAAGGAAAAAAACACAAATTATAGACAAAATGGCTCTTCTTCTTGGCTGACATACCTTTGTAGACTCCCTGCCATCTGGACAAATGTACAGTTCAGCTTTAGCATGAAAAAGAGAAAAGAGAAATAATAAAAGAAAAGATAACATGCTGGATTGTAAAGGTTGTGAATAGAATAAAACTCAAGAAGTTTTATGATTTATGTTTTCTAAAATTTGTGAATAGGGGAATCACTGCAACTGAGGGGAAAGAACAGAGCACTGCAGTTCTGGGTACCTGGGTTCTGGTCCTGGCCCTATCAGCAGCCAGTTGTGACACATTGAGTGGGTCATATCTCCCCAACTTCAGTTTTCTCACCTGGATGATGAACATCCTTTAATAGAGTTAAGATCTCTTCTAGTCTTACATTTCTGTGTTTTGATAAAGAAGTACTTGGTTGGAATAAAGCATTAAAGTGCTCTAGCTTCAAATTTCTTTGTCACTCAACAACAACAATTTTATCTATAACTCAGGTTCCCCAAAGAAAATAAGGTGAAATCTTTCATGTGCAAGAGGTTTATATGGTGTGAATATTTATTTTGCACAAATTCAGGTTATGATCACTAAAGGACAGACAGAGGAAATACAAGTTAAGTAGTGTGGACACTTTTTACCAACCAGTCCACTTGTGAGTGAATCAAGTTGCCACAGTGGATGGAATTCGGTGTTTGATAGCTTGCTGATTCTATGCAATTTGGCTACCAAACACAGAGAGTGATTCCATCTTTTTCTCTGTTATTCATAGCCCCCCAATTGAGAACTCCAGCACCTGGCCAAATGGCCATAATCTACACATATTTGTCTAAGTCACTGCATACTTGATAATACAAATAAAACCTTCCAGACCAATTAGGGCGTCAGTCTTGTCCCCCTAGTCTTCAGGGCAGGAGTCATGCTCCAGGGCTCCTGCTGGGTGGCCCCAACATGATGGTTTTGGCTGAAGGCTATCTGGTCTTTGCAGACAAGCTGATAGTCCCCCTTTTAAAGCCTGGGAGGATACTCAGGTTTTCCACATCTCTCTCACAGCTTTTCCCTTGTCTTGGCGAATAGCACACATTCATAGCCAAATAGCTCTGTAAGTTCCCTCTTTTGAAATCCAGGTGTTCTGACAGCTGTCCTTCATTTCTTTCCTTCTTCCTCCCCTTCAGTTCAAACTGACAGTTTTCTTCCTGAGATAATTGCTAAAGTTTGTGCTTCATACACAGACTAGTCTCTTTACCAAAAGGTTGCCTGGCCACACTTCTTCTCTTCCAAAAAACACTTTATTGATTCTTTTTTTTTTTTTTTTTTTTTGGAGGGGAGGGTTGAATATAGTTAGACTGAGAATTTTTAAGATCTGTTATGTCTAGTTCTTGTCTACTTAATAATTCTGTTTTATGTGTTCTCACATTTTACTGTAAACAGTAAGGAAGAACCAAAGTATTCCTTCAACATTTTGCTTAGAAATCTCCTCACCAGCCGGGTGCAGTGGCACACGCCTGTAATCCCAGTAGCTTGGGAGGCAGAGGCAGGAGGATTCCAAGTTAGAGACCAGAGGGAGTCTGCGTAACTTAGTGAGACCCTATCTCACAAAGTAAAAAGATGGGCTGGGAGTACAGCTCAGTGGTCCAGCACTTGCAGAGCATGCAAGCGCGAGGCCCTGGGTTCAACCCCGAGGACCCCCCAAAAAAATAGAAAAAAAAAGAAATCTCCTCACTTAAATATCTAGTTCTATCACTTACAGACTCTACTTTCCAAAACAAAAATAGAACACAAACACAGTTCAGCCAAGCTCTTAGCCATTTTATAGCAAGGATCACCATTTTTCCAGCTACATAACAGAAATTCACTTCTCATAGTTCTGGAGGCTGCAGAATCCAACATCAGGACACTGAGAGATCAGTGTCAGAGGAAGGCTCACTTCCCAGTTTGCAGATAGCTGTCTTCTGACTGTATACTCTCATGGTGGGAAAAGCTAGCTGGCTCTCCTGTCTGTTCTTATAAGGGCAGCAGTTTCATTCACGAAGACTTGACTCTCACTACCTAATCACTCTCCAAAACTCCCTACAAATACCATCACAGTGGGATTAAGATAGCCCACAGGAAGACACCATGGCGCACATCTGAAATCCCAGTGACTTGGGAGGCTGAGGCAGGAGGTTCATGAGTTCAAGGCCAGAGTCATCCTGCACAACTCACAAGACCCTGTCTCAAAATAAAATAATAAAAAAGAAGGACTGGGGACTGTAGCTCAATGGTGGAATACTTCCTAACATGTACAAGGCCCTGGGTTCAATGTTCCCAGTATGGGGGGAGGGATTAGCATATGAATTTGGGGACTTAGAGCCCCAAAATTCAGTCTGTTGAAGTTGGTAATAGCACTCTGTTCATTTCTTTCATATCAGCTTCCCAACATAAAGTTGTTTTTGTCTTCTTGTCACCAGAAAGACATTGTAAGATTCATGAAGCTCAGAACTATTTGACCTATACCTAGTCTTTAGCACAATTTTCACATTAGTTGCTTTCTTGAATGTGAATTAGAAGACCACATAATTAGTTCTCATTTTGTAGTGTGTTGGAATCATCATGTTCTCACAGTCCATTCATAAATTGTCACAAATAAGAAATCCCTTTGAGATGCATGGAACAGATGAAGTGATCTCTTCCAGGCCTTTCTTTTTGCAGAGGAAAGTAGAAATGGGAAATTTCCTATCAAGTCAAAGGCCAAATGGTTGTGCCCCTTGTATAATATCACATTATCTCTCAGAAGGCCTTAGCAAATTCTTGTTATTAAAATTAATGCTGAGTAAATTTATAAGTAGCAGACCAGGGAAAAAGTGAGGTCCTCAGTGAACACAGTGGAAGGAACATGGGCTATGGTACCTGACAGTCTTGGTCTCATATACCAACCCCAAGCCTTCTTAGCAGCTCTGTTACCTGGGACAAATTAATCTTCATAAGTTCTAGTTTCCTCTTCTATTAAGTGGGAAGTTTTACCTCTTCTAAGAATTAGAATTAAGCTCAAAAAGAGAAATACCATATGTTATCAATCATGAATCTTATTTAAAGGAAGAAAAAAATCCTATACATAAGTTGATATATAAAAATCCACAGTTAAACTTAGTGAAGAAAGGATAATATACAGAGTAAAAAGAAGGAGAGAGGGAACTAGCAAAGGGAAGTTAAGATTGTGGGAGGTGGGATGGGGAGGAGAATCAATGTAGAGGGATAAAGGGGGAGAGGATAATCTCAATGTAAATGATACAACTTCACAAGTACATGAGAAAAATAGGGGAATATAACCCAAATATGCATATGAGTTTTACTATATATTGGTCAAAAGGTTCCACAGACCTTATAAATTGATAAAATCATAACCAAAAGTGATGTAATAGTTGCATAATGGAAAAAGCAAATGTTGTACTACTCTGTACCCCATCAACATTTACCAATAAAGGGGGAAAAATTGGAATTTTCTATGTAAAGCACTTACCAGCACCTGGTATTTAACTGACAGTCATTGTGTTTATATTCTTTTAACTATCTGCATGGATCACCTCCACTTCCAGTTACTTAGGAGCAATATCACAAAGTGCTTAACTTAGTGCTGTACCACAGTTACCTAATAAGATGCCAAAAGGCAACAGTGTTTTTGTACCAGCCTTCAGATACAAGAGATTAGCCTTTCCTTTCTCTGAAAAAGTAAATCATTACTATGTATCTCCATCTTATATTTATGTTGTTTGCTATTGTGCATGTATTATGGAACCCACAAATCACTGGTCTCAGCATGTGGAACTTCAAAGATGCCACATATCTTGCTTTGTATAAAGTATTTGACAAACAAGTATCTACCTGCCCTGAATTCTACTTTCTGAGGGATTGTGGTATAAGCAACCAAGGTCTGTGATTGATCTCTCAGTGACTTGTACTTCATCAAGGAGCAGATATGATTTCTCATGTATCTGATTAACCTTCTCTGTAAGATTGCCATCAATTCTGTAATGCCAGCAGATTTTGGAAAGATGGATATTAGCTCATTTTAATCAATAATCTAGAAAAAGTGTCACTTGGCTCTGCCTGTGCTTATCTATAATGTCTGACCCAAAGGGTACTATCATTTGTCAAATAACCTGGTTTCATTTAAAGAACCTAGGAAATGAACTTGCCTGTATTTTAAAACAGGGTGCAAAATAATACATTAGGTTAATACAGTGCATGCTTATTTTCTGGATAATATCCTATTAAAAATCAGAATCCCAAAGGGGTAAAATATCCCCTATCTATCTCCATTATGTAGGACTGGCTTGGTAGCCCATATGTTGGCATGAGAACGAGAGAGAAATAAAATAAGCAGCAGATTCAATACCAGCTACTAGTCTATCAACTAATTTTTTACTAAAACCCAAGTACTAAGAATGCTATCAATAGGCTAACAGAACAGAGACAAACCAAGATTGCCCTAAGTAAGCAAGGATATGTGGTATGTCCACCCTAAGCTATACCACCTTTGGAATTGAAGAAATTTTCTCATGATGTTGAATAATTGGGACATTTTGAAGTAAATGATAGTTCTGTGCTGTACTCTTCATCTAGGATCTCTGAGAAGAGTCCTTTGGAATATAAATTATTCAGCCCCGTGGAGAATGCATAGCTCCAGATTTGAGATAATGGTTCCTGTTAGAGGATGGGAGATGTTAATTGTCAGGAGGATAGTCTTTCATCAAGTTCAGACAGTGTGCAGAATGTGCTAAGCTCCCTCTTCATTGCCAGTTTAAGGGCAGTGCTACCCTCTCCTGTCCAAACCCCTCTTTGGAGACACAGTGAGTCAAGCAGAAAAATGCCATTCTTCTAAATGAATGTTAGGCGATAGAACAAGAAATCTGTCAGGCAGCATTTTACCTGTCATGGATCCTCCAAAAAAAAAAAAAAAGAAAGAAACCCAAACAAATCAGAGTTGAATTTTTTGAGACTAAATAACAGCAAGCCAGAGAAGCAGAGTTTACATTGAGAAAACTGTAGGAATCTCATATAAAGGCTGATAATATTTCCAACAGACTAAATATGAGGAAGAGATTCAAATAAGTAGTGCTTTTAGGATCCTTAAGATTGGCTTTGAATGCTAGGCACAGTGGCGCACACCTGTAATCCCAGTGGCTCGGGAGGCAGAGGCAGGAGGATCACAAGTTCAACACCAGAGGCAGTCTGCATAACTTAGTGAGACCCTGTCTCAAAAAGTTAAAAAATGGGCTGGGGATGCAGCTCAGTGGTCCAGCACTTAAAGAGCATGCAAGCGCGAGGCCCTGGGTTCAACACCCAGTACTGCCAAAAAAAAAAAAAAAAAAAAAAAAAAAAAGGACTGGCTTTGAAACTTCCCTGGAAACCCTTATTTTACTTACCCCTTCCTCTCTATGCTTTAGATTCTGTCTTTGTCAAATAAGAATAATGCCCACCTCCTCAAGTTGTTATACATCTTAAGGGAGGTAACATTGTGGAAAGCACTTAGCATATTCCATGATCACAGAGACACTGGGACAAATGACAAGTCTTCTAGTTATGCATAAAATATATGATATGAAGGCTTCAAACACAAAGTAATGATACGGAGAAAGAAACACTACCCTGATTTGATCATTACACATTGTATACCTGTATCAAATTATTACAGTGTACACCATAATATGCATAATTATCTTGTGTTAATACAACCAATTTTAAATGTTTAAGGAGATGGAAATGCTAACTATTAGTGATTGGATCGTTACTCATTGTACACATGTACAGAATTATCACAATGCACCCCATGCACTTATTTGTGTTGTTGTTGTTAGGTGCTGTCGAGTCGGTATCTGACTCATAGCAACCCTCATAGAGTTTTCAATGGCAGATTGTTTTGGGATTGCCTTGGGAGTGGATTGCCAGGCCCTTCTCCCATTTTTGCGTGCTGGGAATTGAACTCGGGACCTCAGAGACTGCAGCGCAGCGCTCTACCAACTGAGCTAAATCCCAGCCCCATAAATAGGTACAGTTAGTTATTTTTAAATAAAAGAGAACTCATTTTCTTTCTAAGGCAACTGAGACATCTAGCAGCAGTTAGTTATATTGTCATAGTTAAGAGCATCTATAGACCTAGGTTAAAATTTCTCCTCTGCTAATTAATTGTGTGAACATTCTGAGTCTTAGTTTCCTCTTCTTTGAAATAGAGTCACGAATGTCTACCTCATAATGTTTGTTTTCACAATTTATCTTCATAGTTACAGATGGAAAGAGAGTAAAGAATCAAATATTTCTTAAAAACTTAGTATGAGCTGGGCATGGTGGTGCACACCTGTAATCCAAAAGACTTGGGAGGCAGAAGCAGAGGGATCGCAAGTTTGAGACCAGAGGCAGTCTGTGTAATTTAGAGAGACCCTGTCTCAAAAAGTTTTTAAAAATGGGCTGGGGGTGCAGCTCGGTAGTACAGCACTTGCAAAGCATGCAAGCTCGAGACCCTGGGTTCAACACCCAGTACGGGGGGGGGGGGGGGAACTTCGTATGAGAAACAACCATCCTTCCCTTGCTTTTTCTCTTTCTAAAGGCAACCACTTTCACATACTTTGGGTTTTCTTCTTTTTTTTTTATCCTTTGGAACAGTGTCTCACTGTGTAGCCCAGGCTGGCCTCGAATTCACAATCCTTTGTCTCAGCCTCCCAAGTGCTGAGATTATAAGCATGAGTTTAGTATTGATTTTCATCTTTAAATAACATTCTCATATTGCTATCTCTTGATTCTTCAGTTTCAGGGATTATCTTTTGACTTATTATGGAAAATGAGTTTTAAGGCAAGCATCGTGGTGCATACCTATAATTCCAGCTACTCCAGAGGCCAAGGCAGGAGAATCATGAGTTTGAGGCCAACCTGGGCTACATAGCGAGATCTTGTGTCAAGAATAAATAAATAAAAAAAAAATGAGTTTTTGGCTTTCTTTCCTCCTATTGTAAATAAAACATAGTTTTGGCTACATCATTAACCCCTGATTACATAACTATAATTATGCAATGTTATTCCCAAGGAAGCAATATAAGAAACTAGGTTTATTTGTTCGTTCCTCTCCTCTTTCCTTTTTCTTTGGCTTCTTCCCTTTCTTTTTTCCTTCTTTCCTGCCTGCCTTCCTTCCATCCTTCTTTCCTGTCTTTCTTTCTGCTTTTTGTAGTATATTTTCATTTGTTCCTTAGTTTTCTATGGTATTCATCTAAGACTCCTCCCCCTCCTCCTCCTCTTCTTCATCCTCCTCTTTTTCTTGAGACATTATCTCCTATATAGCCCAGGTTGGTCTCAAATTCACTTTCTACCTCAGCCTCCTGAGTGCTAGGATTATAGACATATGCCACCACACCAGGCTCAAAAATTTCTTTAAATATGATTAGACAAATACTATTAAATATCTTTCTAGGATCTTCCTTCACCTCCTGGGAATAACCAACATGTCTTTCATGTTTTGAAATCCTCATTTCCTAGATATTTGTCTTTTTCAGATTTATTTCTTCATTTCTCAAAATACATCCTATAGCAGTTTCCTGAAAAACAGTTTACTTCTTTTGAAGTTTCTTTCCTTGACTCCCACACTTGATAGTTTGGCTGGGAATAGATTTCAAAGGTAGAAATAATTTTTCTTTTGAATTTTGGCCATGTTAATCCATTGTCTTCTGAATTCCAGTGTTCCCAGTCCAAAGCAATCCAGGGTCTGTTCATTTGTGGATGAAGTTCATTGACTATGAATTCAATATGACTGAACCATTTCCTTGGAGGGATCCCCCAGCCCCATTAATATTTTTAGGGTTTCTCCTTTTAGGTTTATCAATTTCTTTAAAGAGTATATAGTCTTCTTAGAAGACACATTCCCAGGAGCCATATTGAAAAAGAGTCTGGAAATCTCAGCATTCACTACACAAACATTCACTAAACCCCTACTATCCTCAGTATGACCTGCTGTCTGTCCTCTTGGACCAGAGACCTTCTACACATTACCTGGTTATAAAGTAAAATCCAGGTATACTTCTGGAGCCTGCAGCCATATTCCTGTGGCATCCAATCCCATCAGATCTCAGAAGCTAAACAGGGTTGGACCTGATAAATACTTGAATGGGAGACTGCCTGTGGACACCAGGTGCTGCAGTGAGAAGGACCCAGCAGCCCATTCCCAAAATGATCAGCCATTGAAAACCCTATGAATAGCAGAGAAGCACTAACAATGCTGTTTTCCCTGTTGTATATAGAGTCTCTATGAGTCAGATACTCAACAGCACCTAATAACAACAACATACTTCTGGGGTGGGAGGTGCTAGTCACCTGGCCACATGGAATAAGAGAGAGTATCTGCAAGCCTAACTGATGCTAAACAGCATTGATCCAGTCAGAGCTCTGCAGATACAGTTCCAATAATCTCTGATACCACCAATTTCTGAATCTTTGAGGAACAGTCTGTAGAGAAAGTTAGACTGCATTCCTGTCTTTTCCCATTGGTAGCTTAAGATTTATGGTTTCCCTGTCTGCTGGCCACCCAATTGCTTCCCAGCATCCCCAATTTTAATAGTGATACCTCTCAACCATTCTTACTGTCCTTACAGGCTTATGCCTGGTTTTTTCCAAAAATCACTTTACTACCATTAAAAGAAGTGTTAGAAGATTATGAGAACCTTAATAGACTTATTGCCTGCAGCGGTAGCCCTGTGGCATCCGATCCCGTCAGATCTCCAAAGCTAAGCAGGGTTGGGCCTGGTTAGTACCTGGATGGGAGACCGCCTGGGAACACTAGAAGCTGTAGGCTTGGGAGAAGTACCTGGCAACCCCCTCCCAAAAATCAATCTGCCATTGAAAACCCTATGAACAGCAGAGAAGCATTGACAATAGTGTTTCCCCTATTGAACAGAGGGTCGCTATGAGTTGGATACCGACTTGACGGCACCTAACAACAACAACAAAAGTAGAGTTATTATGAAGAGGAAATGAGATAACATGGAAAGAAGCCAGCATAGTGCTTGATCTGTAATTATTGTACTTTTTATTTCTTTATCATTATTCTATCCTCATAAAATCATCCAAGTCTATCAATTATTTTTGGCCAATCCATATAGCCAAATAGCATGGATAGGGAGGGCTCTGTGAAATTAAGCATCATGCAATTCATCTGATTTATTCAGGTCTTACTGTTTATAGGTTGTCTATATAATTATGATTACTTGACCTGAGCTTGAAAAAGAAACAGGAATGGAGAGTGAGTACCATCCAGCTACTAATATGAGAATTCTACATCTTTGTTTAGCATCATGTGAGTAAACACCTGTATTGGAATGCAGATCTTAAATTCCACTGACTGCTGTTGACCAATGAATTCCCCATCTAAACTGTGCTACCGCCCCTCCCCAGGAGTCTCACTGGTACAAAGTCAAGAAGCATGTCTCAGGTGACCCTGGGAGGTGAATAGTTTTATAGTGCATGTGGGAATTTGTGCTGATGCTCCCAAAAGCAGCCCTTTGTCCTTGTACAATTTCTGGACTCCGGAGAATTATAAAATAGAAAGTGAGAGGAGTAAACAAAGATTTTAAAAGATCATGTATTTTAAACCCAAAGATACCATTCACTTAAGCTTTGCATAGATCTTTCATGTCCCTCAATAAAGCTATTGAGGCTATGCCCCATAAACTACTCAAATAATCCATTAGGATAGCTGTAGAAATCAGCATAGCAAACTATCAGTGAGCTAGTTTAGTTATTCACCGGTTATTAATCTTCTCAGCTCAGGGTCATATTGTCCTGTCTTCAGCATTTTTCACAGTATCTGATGATGTCCAGAGAGTTAATGGAGGTCCTGGAATATGGATAAAGGAAGCATAATGATCCTTTGACTTGATGTCATTCTAGGGATCATCTGCAAACTTGGTGTGTTGCCCTGGCAAGTGAGCATGAAAGCACCTGTGCTATTTATCTGGGTGTTTGTACACTGTTCTGGCAAGGAAATGTCCGTGTACAATGATAATTTCCTTATGATACTTTCGCTAGCAACAAATTGTTTTAAGCATCAGTTATCAGTTTTAGGAGCTGTCACTTCCATTTCCTCTGTTGTTGTTGTTAGATGCCATGGAGTTGGTATCCTACTCATAGCGACCCTACATACAACAGGCAAAACACTTTATCAGTGCTTCTCTGCTATTCATAGGGTTTTCAGTGGCAGATTGACTTTTGGGAGCATGTTGCCAGGTCCTTCTCCCAAGCCTACAGTAGGTGGCGTTCCCAGGCAGTTTCCCATCCAAGTACTAACGAGGCCTGACCCTGCTTACCTTCCGAGATCTAAGGGGATCAGATGCCACAGTACTAGGGCTGCAGGCATTAGTTCCTCTTTAGCTTCCATGTAAAGTTGGGTAGATTTTCTAACAAGTTAGAGGCCTATAATATTTCTTAGGAGATATACATGAACATTTTTTTTGGTCTAACTAAATTTACTCTCCCTTTCCCCAATCTCTGCATGCTTGAAGAAGTTTTTCTTCTTCTAAAAATTCCTACACTTAAAACACATGGACCAGATGGTCACTGTGGTCCATGCCTCTAATCCCAGTGACTCAGGAGGCTGAGGCAGGAGGTTCACAGGTTTAAGGCCAGAGGCAGCCTGCACAATTTAGTGATACCCTGTTTCATAATAAAAAAATTTTTTAAAGAGCTGAGGATGCAGCTCTGGGGTGCACTTGCCTAGTATACATGAGGTCCTGGGTCCAACTGCAAGATAAAAGAAAAAGAAAAAGAAAAAGGAAAACGAAAAAGAAAAAGAAAAGAAAGGAAAAAAGAAACAAAAACCACATAGACCCAGGTACAGATGGGTTCAGTGATGGTGATGGTGATGACAATGATGATAGGTAATTTATATCAAGCACTTCAAACATTTATTAAATTGCATGAAGCTACAGGACTATTCCAAATTAGGAAACAAATCAACAGACTTACAGATCAAGAAGCTTACACATAATCATTCAACTAATAAGTATTTGAGCTGAAATTTGCCCCCACATCTTTCTGATTCCAGAGCTCACTTTCTTAACTACTTGTAGTCTTGGGAGAGCAGCCTTCAGAATCTCAACCTCTTGCTACCACACCCTAGACTGCTGTTTTCAGTTTGGATCTGCATGGTACAGCTATCTATCTATCTTTATGTCTGAAAGGGGTTCTTTTACTTAGGAATTCTGTCTTCAGTGAAATACCAATTGAGATCATGTAGGGTATTGTTAGTCATTGTAATGATTTGGGCATTTATCTGAGCTAAATGTGGAGGTATCTTTGTTTCTGCTACACATTTAGTAATAGCTAATATCTGTTATTTGACAAACTGTGTTTCCAAAGTGTTTCATTAATTTACTCATTAATCAAAATATGAGTTATACATTATTATACCATCAAATCTGGCAAAACTGATATACTAAGAAAATAAGTAACTTCCCTAGGGTCAACATAGTCAGTGCTAGAATTAAAATTAAAATTCAAGAATTCTGGGTTCACTGTCTGTGGTCAATGTTTTTAATCTCTAAACCACCTCTCATTTAAAGGTTCCAATTTTCTAACATATAATACTTTAAAATGTGTTTTTTAACTTGAGAATGTTTTAAATCTACTTGTTTTTTGCCTCCTGTTCAGCCTTCATGTAAGACTCCATAAATAACCAAGCCATTACTATATTTGGGAGCCATGACAGTCCAATCCAATGATGCCTTTTGGCTTTCCCAACACGGCTTCTTGCCAGTCTTTGCTTAGATCCTTTCTTACCTCATCACATTGGGCTCAGTCAGATTCCCATTCCTTTCTCCCCTTTCTTATATTTTGACTCCTGAAAGTATCCCTAGTTCCTACAGAGAATGTCACATTTTTCATAATAAAAAGATAATTAGGCAAATCTCATTTATACCTAAACATTGGCAGCTACCCAAATGCCTCTTTCACCATGAATTAAAGTGAGCAGTGAGCTGCAAAATCAGAAACTTACAGGGATTTCAAGTCAGCCAGATCTGGGGTCCAGTACTTGTTTCCTCCTTCTAATTAGCTGTCTGGCTTTGGGGAATACATTTATCCTCCCTTAGGTAGCCTTAGGTACACTGTCTTTTAAATGTTGATAATAATGATACCTATGTCATAGATTGTAAAGTTTAACTGCTAGTGTTCATACATTCTACAGATATTTATTAAACATCTATTTTGTGTCAGTAACTATACTATGTATGAGGTATCTGTGCTGAACAAGAGAGATATATTCTCTGTCCTCATGATGCTTATATTTTAGTGAGGTCATAAGTGCAGTTATGGGTTACAGATTCTGGCACATGGTAAACATATGATATATGTAAGCCGTCATAATGAAAAGGATGATGGTGTTCAGTGACTGATTGTGGCTTTTTTGGTATAACCACTATTTGACCAAGAACCTAAGATGATAATTCCAATCTACAGGAACTAGTCTTAAATGGGAAATCCACTTGTTCTCTTTCTTTTTTTTAACTTCCTCGTATAAACAACCTGCCAGATAACCACAGAACAAAAGGGTAAATGTTTAGTGTATGCACTCCGTGAACACTTTGAAATATATCCTGCAACCTTAACTCTTGCTACTGGTAATAAATGTAAACATATTAACAGTTGCTTTTGATCACACACATTAAATCATCTGCTGAGAGACAAAGGATTGTCAGGTTTCCTGAAATCATAAATGAAAGCAACCTCTTCCAGCACTACGGTGAATGCTCTTCTTCATCATCAGCAGAAGGCAGGGGTGTTTGGTTTGGTTGGTTGTTTTATCAGGCAACCCCATAGATGCTGCACTTCCTGAATTCATGTTTCACCTCCTTTTCTAACCTGTGGTTTAGTGATTCTTTCTGAGTTTGCTGCCTTTCTCATCAGTTTCACAATTACTCCTTCTGGGTAATTTTCCAGTGACCTCTCTTCCTTTTGGAATGTGCATTTATGCAGCCTTCTGACTTGAGATGCCAGAATACCGTTAGCGCATGAAGTGTCTCTGGATTTAGCGGCTAGCTTGAAGCATCTGGCAATCGAACATAAACTCCTGTACTTGAGCATTCATGCTCGAACCAGAAATTACTTTGTCATCTTCACTGGCTTTTATTAAGCAGCCAACAGCTGCCTTGAAACTATGACTTACTACAGTGAGCTCTTTCCTTTAAAATGTCACCCTTTTCTTGCTCTCAAAATAAGTGTCTGCTTTTCCTTTCTTCCCAAGACAAATCCTTGGCATCAATAGCAAAAATAAAAATACTATCTCACACTGTATAGCAGTCTATGGTTTATGAAGCATGTTAAAATCCATTAACCCATTTTGAATTTCATAGTCATCCTGGGATGCCAAAAACCATCACCTTCAAATTAAAGATGAGAAAACTACAGCTCAGAGATGTCAAATGATTTCTTGGTGGTTACTGATGCTTCAATACTGTATGGCCAAAGCTGGAAACTAGCTTGTTAGACACTAAACTGAGTGTTTTCTACATTACATTATCCTGAAATTTTGAGCAATACGTAGGTCAACATTGGAGGTTCACTAAGAGAATGTTTTTTGTTCTTGGAGAGACAGCCTCTACCTGCCATTTCTCAGGTGAGCTCTGGGTTTCCAGTGAATTGTGTGTCTGGCTTATTTCTGTTGTTCTGTTGTTCTGTTTTTTGGGAGCTTCCACCATGCAGGGTGTTCTGTTGGTTGCCACATTGCTCAAGTGCACATTGTATCCTGTGTACAGTGTAATCTTGTGTGCATGGTTGTTGCTGGGATTGTGAAAAGTGACAGATCCTGGTATGGTGACCAATGCCAGATTATCTTTCTGGTGGAAAGCAAATGGATAATAGATAAGGAAGGGTTTGGTGAATTATGGAATGATTTACAATTACAAAGGTCCATGTGCCTTATACATCTTGCATGCTTAAATGAATGAATGGATTTTTTCTCACCTCTCTCTGTGTGAGTGTTTATTTGATGCTGCACCAATTTACAAATCCTCATTTACTCTTTTGCATTTCAGCCCAGAGAATTGCCCCAGGGACTTGACATGAGTCATACAAACAATGTATACATATTTGTTATAATTTAGGTTAGAGTCCAACTCACTATGATGACTGGTTATATTCTACTGAAGAATGGACATTTAAGTGGGCACACACACACACACACACACACACACACACAAATATGAGTTTTAATTCAAGTAACGAATGTGTTTCTCAGCTGAGAAATTTGTTAATTTTTTTTTCAATTATCCAAGACTTATTTCTCCTTTTTGTCTTTAATCTCTTTCTAAAGTATCCTACTAATGTTTAACACTGACCATTCCTTGGTATTTTCAGTGTTACTGTAGCACGAGAGCGCTTCACTTATTACCGTAGAAACGCTCAGTTGTCATAGTCATCATCATTATGCACTGTCAAGTCATGTCTAACGCATAGTGACCCTCACAGGGTTTTCAGTAGCTGATTGTTTCTGGATTGTTTCGGGAATGGATTGCCACATCCTTCTCCCCTTTTTGTGGTGCTGGGGATTGAACCCAAGTCCTCAAAGAGTGCAGAGCAGTGCTCTTCCAACTGAGCTAACCCCCAGTCCAGTTGTCATAGTAAAGGATAGTAAATGTAGATATAGAAAATATGAAACTTTGGGTCAAATCAGAACTCTGACTTTAATTCCAGGCAGCCTTCAGGTAGAAGTGGAAGCATACATCTTGTCTGTAAATGACTCTACAGTGTTTACAAAATATAGCTTATCTGCCAAAGGTTTTTGATTTTAATATCCCAAGAAACAGGGGTGGGCTGCTGCTCCACAAGAGACTGCCTTTTCACTTTAAAAAAACTTCTTTTGTGGCTATGTGACGTCATCTTGATGTGGATGTCCTTGATCCAGAATGTGTTATCTTCGATGTTGATGAGGTACATACAGGACTCTGCTGCTCTCTGCCTGTGTCTTTCTTGGGCTGTTTCTATGTATTTTCATCTCCTCTTCTCTGTCTGCTGACTACTCATTCTCCCCCATTTCCACTATCCTATACATAGATTAAGTCTAAGTTTTAAATTATTTGATGCATCTTTAGATTTTTGTATCCCCTGCGTCTAATATGAAAACCATGAGAAGGTGTAAACATCTCTTTGAAAATAAACTGAATTAAGTTGCTTTATACATCCTGGCCCTCAATCGATTTGGGGGGCAGGGGTGGGGGCAGGGAACAACTCTCAATAGAAGGAAAAGTTTTCTTATCTCTGGGATGGAAGATTAGATTCAATGTGCAGTGACTCCTTAGACCTACCCCAGAGAGTAGCCCTGCCTCTCAGGAATGTGTTTCCCAGTGATTTGCATCTTTCTACCCACAATGTATGGGAGAAGGACCTGGCAATCCACTCCCAAGGCAATCCCGAAACAGTCAGCCATTGAAAACCCTATGAGGGTCACTATGAGCTGGATACTGACTTGACGGCACCTAACAACAACAACCCACAATGTAGAGCACTAATAAAATCGTAACTCAGAAGTCTACTAATTTTCATTTTCCTTCCTTTAAGTCTCCTTAAAAGTGTGTGCAGATCTCATTATAAAGGATAAAATGCCATAGGAAGAATAGCGTGCGTACAAAGAGGACATTTCAGCCATTGCAAAAGGCCTGTGAGCTATTAATAGTTGCTTTCTATTACTAGGGTTTCAGGAAAAAGTTCACTTAGAAGTACAGACAAGTCCCTAAATAAGCTAGTGAGTAGTGGACCAAACTGCTGGGGGAGCAGGTGGTGGATTTAGACTTTCAGAAAGCTTTATAAAGCAATCCTACCTACATTAAGTAAAGGAAGGATAACTAATAATGTCCACCAAGATATTAATACCCTTCATTTTAAACTTCATATGCTCCTCAGAGATCTTTTCTTAAATCTTTTAGCAAACAAAGAGGAACTGCTTTAGAATATGAGAATTATTGCCTCTTTCCCAAGATGCCAAGTCTTTAAACTGAAGAATCTGAAAACATACAGAAAATTGCTGATGGGAGCAAGTTAAACAGAAAGGAGAGCTTTCTCTTTCTGCTGATGTTCTAGCACCATCTACTGTCCAGAATATTAATCCTTCCCCACACTGCAGACTGCCTGAATAAGCACTTGGCTGTTACTCTGCAAGTAGTGACAGTGGAAGGCCTTATCTTTGGAATTCCTTGTCCTTGCCCTGAGGTGTGCATTTCATTTCTTTTGAAGTCTGAGTAAATACTAGCTTACTTTTTATAAGTAGATGCAGCAAATGCTCCTCAGATATAAGAATATAGCTTACTAATCAGCAAAGCCCTCATTATGCCATTCTTAGGCATTGTTTACAACAAGATTCACTTTATATCATGGACACTAATGGGATTTCTTTGGGACCCTTTGGCCCACTGACTCATAAGGGAGAATTACTCATGTGTAGTAGCTGAAAGAGAAACGGCCCTGTATTTCCCCCTTCCCAAACAGAATTGTAATTAGTACTTGATGAAAATGTTTCTCTATGAGTATGATATATCCCATTTACGATTCTTTTTTTATCTTCCTTCACAGTCAAAGGAATGTCACTGATTACAGCTATACCTTGACTTGGAGATACAATTTGTCATTGAGAATAGTCTTTTCCAATCGTCCTTTTAGAGTGTTATTTCTTTAAAACCATAAAAAAGCCTCAAAGAGAAAATGTGAGAGGATAAATTTAGCCGGTCCTCTACCCCCTCCCCCTGTTATTTACTTGCTACTTTCCTCTTATTCATCAAAGAAACTTAGGCACCTGCAGAAATTTCTTTGCATTTAGGAAGACACCCCACCTGAAAAACCCTGCTACTAAAACATGGCACAAATCCAAAACTAAGATTGCTTTCCCTGGTTACAGACAAAAATAAGAGCAAATAGGTTGACCATGGATGATGTTCAGACAAATTATAACTTGCTTATTAAAAACAAACAACTCCTTATTAATAGTTGAACCTAGTTAGGGACTTGGGAAGCAATCAAGCTCTTTTACGTGTCATTAGAACAATCTTTATAATTAACTAGGTCTTCCGTGCTGCACATTTTGACTAGGCAAATCTAATAACCTTGATAATCATGTGGCTGCTTGTTTCCCTAGTACCCATACTTGGCCACCCTCGATCAGCTTGTGCATAGCAGTTTCCATGTGTGGCCATCAAGCTCATTAAACAGCTCTGCTTTGTGGTTTGGTTTTTGTTTTTTTGTTTTGTTTTGTTTTGTTTTGTTTTCTCTCCAGACCTTGAAGATAGATGGGTAAGCATTCTGCTCAGGGGCGATTTGTAAATTGCTATACAGAGGCTCCGGTTTGTTCTCATTCCAACTGGGGTCAGAATTTGCCTGGTGTTTTCTTCCCATGTCATTTGTCAAGTAGTACAAGTTGTTCTAAGAACCAGGTCACCATGCTACAATGTGGCAGTGCTTCTTGGCAAGAACAGATTAAACACCTTGACTCGTGAACGGGCCCCACGCCATTGCTGTGTTTTTTCAGCCACCCTAAAGAGCTGGCTTACTTGTCTATTCACCAAGATAAAATTATTGGGGTTTTTTTCCAACTGATTTCCTTCCCTTCTCCATACAACAAGGCCACATTTTAATTGTGTTAACAAGGAGAGGTAAGCAAAGAAGCATGCTATTGAGAAAAATTGCCTATTTTTTAACATTCTTTTCACATTTTCAAGTACAGGCAGGCATACTGCTCAGTAGCAAACAACTCTTATTGCCAAATAAGTTTGTATATAAGAAATCACGTGTCTAAAGGATTTCCAAAAGAGTAATAATTTAACCAAAATGGATACCTGGTAACAAAGCAAATACAGCTATATATCACTTGATATATAGTGAAGGTTAGACATTCAGAGATGTGCAATTAGGTGATTTCATCATTGTGTGAACATCATAGAGTATGCTTGGGGAAACTAAGACAGCTGACTTTTCACTAGGCAATAAAATCTGATGAGATCACTGTTAGTTATGCTGTCCATTGTTAACCAAAGCATCTATAAGTGGCATGACTGGGTATAGGTTCCTATTATTATCTGGATGCTAATACACTGTATGCCTGTAGACATACCACTGTGGCATCCGATCTCTTGAGATCTTGGAAGCTAAGCAGGGTTAGGCCTGATTAGTCTTTGGATGGGAGACTGCCTGGGAACACCAGGTGCTGTAAGCTTGGGAGAAGGACCCAGCAACCCACTCCCAAAAACCAATCCAATATTGAAAACCCTATGAATAGCAGAGAAGCACTAACAATAGTATTTTGTCTGTTGTACACAGGATAGCTATGAGTAGGACACAACTCAACAGCACCTAACAGCAACAACACACAGGGTCAGAGTATGCCTGTTTGTTACTCTTTCCTTTCTACTGTGGGGCAACACAAAATAAGCAATTAAGCCTCTGCCTATAAACCCATCACGTATTTGAAAGCCACAATCATGTCTCTCCTAATTTCTCTTTCTTGTGCTAAACACTTTTATTAGATCCTTCACTAGCCTGGGTGCGCCTAATCTGTCAGTGAATCCAAAGGATGTATTGTAAACTATGGTCTGACAAAAATGCAAAATACAACTGGATCATTACCAATCTAAATTAAAATGCCCCACACAATGAATGCAACCTAAGCCTGCCTTAGCTTTCTTTGGCAGCTACATGTACACTCTACATGAGGAAATACTCACGTAGATACTGAAGTCTCATCCATGTAAACTTCCAGTCCCCCATTGTGTACCTGTGTAGTTGATTTTTAGACTCTAGCCTTTTTCTTTTATCTCTGTTAAATTTCATTATAGATAAAAATGGTTGGTTCAGCTTGAAACAATAGAGAAGCTTGATTTTCATCTAATATTGGCATTTCTTTTAGATATGTGCCCTATACAGAATTGATAAATTATTTTATGCAGCTCTGATATTATTTTTATTGAAAAAAGTTGGACCAATTATAGAGCACTGAAACTCATCCATGAAGATGTTCCCTCCAGGATTATAACACTCATTCATGAATACTCATTGTGGCATTTACATGTTACTAAAAACAGCAGCCGTAGCCCTGTGGCATCTGATACCGTCAGATCTCGGAAGCTAAGCAGGGTCAGGCCTGGTTAGTACTTGGATGGGAGACCGCCTGGGAACACCAGGTGCTGTAGGCTTAGGAGAAGGACATGGCAACCCACTCCCAAAAATCAATCCGCCATTGAAAACCCTATGCACAGCAGAGAACCACTGACAATAGTGTTTTGCCTGTTGTATGTAGGGTCGCTATGAGTTGGATACCGACTCGACGGCACCTAACAACAACAACAACAACAACAAACAGCAGTTCTCAATGCAGTCTCCCTTATGTCATTTGAGGTAAGCTAGCTGTCAGCTCTTTACCTAGCTCCTGGCCTTTGAAGAATCCCATTTTAAAAATTGTCCTTGTAAAACCTAATTGAAAAAAAAAAAGAGGAACAACCCTACCAAAAGACATCATCACAACATTACAGCCAAGAAATTTGCTAACAAAAAGAAATGAATTAAGATGCTTAAACCACACATGCCTGCAGCCATAGCACTATAACATCAGATCTTGGAAGCTAAGCAGGGTCGGGCCTGGTTAGTACTTGGATGGGAGACCGCCTTGGAACACCAGGTGCTGTAAGCTTGGGAGAAAGACCCAGCAACCCACTCCCAAAAACCAATCCGATATTGAAAACCCTATGAATAGCAGAGAAGTACTTACAATAGCGTTTCACCTGTTGTAAGTAGGGTCACTATGAGTCAGATACTAACTAGATGGCACCTAGCAACAACAACAAACCACGCACATTAAATACTTTTCTAATAGGCACTCAGTGAACATATTGGCGAGGAAATTATAAACTAGAATGGAATAGTCAGTATGGTATAGAGAAAAAAACATCAAAAGTGGAATTCTTAGCCCATGGACCCCAAAACATTCATTTGTACAACCAATAAGTCTAATTCAGAAACTCAGCCTACCGATTCTCAAAATCAGAATATATATATATATGGCTTAGGTTCATGTTGTAATATGCATCTAGCTGTGTATCTGGTTGTTAACCATTTGGTCAGTAAATAACTCTTATAGTTGCTGTGGTTTTTAGAACAAAGCACTTAGTTTACCTCTGTCATCCATACAGGCTAGAAAACACTATAGGAAGTAAAAGAACGTTTATGAACTCTGGGGTGGGTAAAAACTTGGTAAATGAATATTTTTCAATATCAGTCCTCTGGAGTGCTAAATTTGTCATTCTCCACAGTATGAAACAACCATAAGAAGGAAAATTTAGGGGTATTCTTGGTCCTACTTATTGTTGCTACTTAATTGCATCCAAATCTAGCCATCAGTTCGCACCTTGTGTTCTAATTGCCTCTGAGAGTTATGTGCACAGAACAATAGCTAGCATGACTCGTCAGAACAGAAGTCATAAATATAGGTCCTTCCTGATCTTGATGAATTAAAACTAAAGGAAGGGAGACAGTTTGTGTTTACAAGAAGCCATCTGTTTATTTGTATACAGTGTTTTTATTCAAATTTAAGGAAATTAATCAAGTAAAAAGCATCAGAATTTATAACACAGTAAACAAGGGTACTGAAGATATGTACACTTTGAGAAAAACAAGGAGCTAATGAGGTTTTGCACCTTTTTACTTTACTCTTCTCTAGTCCCAAGGAGACCTCTCTGGTGTGTGTATGGTACATGACTTACTTTGCATTGATTCTTGCTACTTCAGAGCTCAGAACATGAATCAACAACAAGTGCTAAATTAATGAATTAGCAGCTGTCAGCACAACTGTACGAGCATGAGTATTTATTTAAGGAACTTCTCTAGTCCTTGCTGAACAGGCAACTGAGTTTGCCAGTAATAAAATTCTGCCCCAGATTCTTGCAAGCACATAAAGAGATGAACGTTTTAGGAGTCATGTCAATCAAAAATGTGAACCAGTTGGCTGGGGGTGTTACTCATTGGTATACTGTGTCCTTTAACATGTGAGAGGCCATGGATTTAATCCCAAGAACATAAGAAAGAGACAAAAAGGAAATGTGAGCCCATTTCAAATGACTGTTGTTGTTATTAGGTGTCGTGGAGTCAGTGTCCAATTCGTAGTGACCTGATGTACAATAGGCGAAACAGTATTGTTAGTGTTTCTCTGTTATTCATAGGGTTTTCAATGGCTGATTGTTTTGGGGAGTGGGTTGCTAGGTCCTTCTCCCAAGCCTACAGCACCTGGTGTTCCCAGGTGGTCTCTCATCCAAGTACTAACCAGGTTTGACCCTGCTTAGCTTCCGAGATCTAACAGGATCAGATGCTACAGTGGTACTGCTGCAGACACCAAATGACTGCAGGGTTTAGGATATGTACCATCTCTTTGTTGATTGTCCCAAAGTTGTCAGGACATAGAGAGGCAAATATTTTTGAACCTGGACATTTGACTCTACACTCATCAGCTTAGAACTAGAGCCAGCATTTTATGCGTGAAATCATCACTGCTTTGTTACCTAAGGTGGTAAGTTCATTGCTCTGGCCCTAAAAACCTCTGAAACTCTTTGAACCCCATTGTTGTTAGATGACATCGAGTCAGGTCTGACTCATAGCCACCCTATGTACAACAGAATGAAACACTTTCTGACACTGCCATGCCCACTGCTATTGTCAGTGCTTTTTTGCTATTCTTAGGGTTTTCAAAGGTAGATTATTTTAGGAGTGGATTGCCATGTCCTTCTCCCTAGCCTACAGCCCCTGGTATTCCCAGATGGCCTCCCATCCAAGGACAAACCAGGCTGACCTTGCTTAGCTTCTGAGATCAGGGGGGATTGGAAGCAGGAGTGCTATGGTTGCAGACTTGAACCTCACAGCAGAAATTATTTGAATTCCTTCTACATTTAAATATCTTCAGTTGAGTCACATAATAAAGAGTGAAAATTGCTTTATTATGCTCTTAGACTTGTGCTCTAGATGACTTGTGCATGGATATCATGTCTTCAGCTAAATGAAGGGAAGCCAAATAGTGTAGTAGACAATTCCTTAACCAGTCTTAAGCATCAGTTTCCTCATCTGTTAGAAATGTTAGTAGTACCTATTTGTTAGGAATAAGTGAAATAACCTATGTAAAGCACTTAATAGCACTTAAGGATTTAGTTATTGTGACTGCTGTTATTCCTTCAGTTTCCTTCACACATGATCTCATTGTAACACAATATATATGTTTGGTTTACAAATCAGCAAATGAGTAAATGATGCATTAAAATGAAAGTCTTACTTGTAGAATCAGTCTATACATATTTAAAGTAGAACTAGGAAACATATTTGCCAAAAACCATAGAGGTATACAATTTTAGCATGAAAGTATCTGTTTCAACATTCATCTTACAGGTAAGGAAAATTTAAACTCAAAAATGCCAAATGATATATGAAGTCAAAATGGTTATTCCTAGATTTTTGCTTAGTGTAAGATTTGCTTTCATCTCCTTCCCTCAATAATAATAATAATAACAATAATAATAACAATAATAATAATAACTCAGTCTGTATCTATCTTGAGTGTTAGTGAATCAGTTGTTTTTAATTATGTGGTTCATAAAAACTTCAGGCTTGAACGAAGGGAATTTCTTTCTCATGACCTCTTAGCTGGCCTTGCCTGTTCACTTCTCATTTCATAGACATTACTCATTCAGTAGTAACTAAAAGCACATTGGTCCATTTACCATGGTGTTTTCCTATTTTCAGAAAATAGCAGAAATATATCCTCCTACTGGATTATAACCTATTTAAGACAAAGACTTTCCTTTATAACAGCCTGAGATCCTGAGCTGTTTTCTTTCTGTAATTGGATAAAAAGGTAGAAAAACTCTTATAAAGCCTCTCTCTCTCTCTCTCTCTCTCTCTCTCTCTCTCTCTCTCTCTCTCTCTCTTTCTCTCTCAGTGGGGATTGAGCCCAGGACAAAGCACTCTGCCACAGAGCTACATCCCTAGCTTTGTAAATGCTCTATTTATAAAGGAAATTTCAGTGCACATTGTCAGGAAGTAGGTCCCTTCAATAATGGTTGAGGTAGTGAATATGAGGTGATGGATTTCATCAATACAAAATCTATACATGTATTAAAACATCACATTGTACCCTACAAATATGTATGATTATTATTTCTCAATTAAAAATAAAACCAAAGTGAAGATTTCCTATGAAATATAATTTCAGAATTCTCACTGACATTTAAATCCAAGAGGCTCATTTAATAAATTCTTATATACTTCATATCTCGAGATACAATCTTATGAATAGGGAAGATAATTAATCCACATTCTATTACTTGATTTTGTTTTATTTGTCATTGTTTGGTATGGTTTAGCTAAAGACATAGAAATTTCTAGAATACGGCTAAATTCAAATTTTCATCCTTTAGGAATTTGCCATATATGGCCTTTATATTTAATTCAGATCACTTGTTACTATTGTACTCTCTGACACCATTTATGAAATCATGTTGTATTGGAAAGTAAGGAATGACATGTTTGTGAATGTAGATTTGGAGTTTATAAACCATCTGAACTTGGCAAGTTTATTCCATCCTCAGGTAAAATTATAATATAAGGAGTAAATTTAAAAAATAAGACTCTTTGTTTTAAAGAAGTAATGTATATATATCATTTTGTCAATGGTATTCACTATAGGATTATTTATATTTGTAAAAAATTTCTGAAAATGCCTACCTCTTTCCAAATTGTTAAAACTGTAAACTTACCAGAGTATTATGCAGATTATAAAAATGTATTGACAGTGATATAAACATATTCATATTATGTTAACTAGGGAAGAAAGGAGCGTAGTACCTGTGCCATGTCTTAAATGATGCAAAACCAAAAAACTGAAAAACTATGAATCCAAAGCCTGAAGGAAATTATATGAAAATAAAAATAGGGATTTTATTTGGGTATGCTTTTTGTTTGTTTTGGAGGTTTTTTGTTTTTTGTTTTTAATTGTCTTTCCTTTGAATTTCCCTGAATTTTCTAAATTTCCTATTCTAAAACATCACCCCCACGTGTCTGTCAGCTTGTTGTGCTATGGGGGCTTTCATGTTGCTGTGATGCTGAAAGCTATGCCACCAGTATTTCAGATACCAGCAGGGCCACCCATGGTGGACAGGTTTCAGCTGAGCTTCCAGACTAAGACAGACTAGGGAGAAGGACCAGTAACCCACTCCCAAAACAATTAGTCATTGAAACCCCTATAACTAGCAGAGAAGCCCTGTCAAATATAGTGCCAGAAAATGAGACCCCCAGGATGGAAGGCATTCAAGAAATGAGTGGGGAAGGGTTGGTTGTCTCCTCAAAGTAAAGTCTACCTTAATGATAGGAATGGAGTAAAGCCCCTATGACTTCCTTTTGCAGATGTGGCATGACTCAAAAGGAGAAGAGACACAGTGACTACAGCAATGGGCTCAAACATAGAAAGATTGTGTGCATGGCAGTTTTGGGTAGTCTTTCGTTCTGCTGTATTTAGGGTTGCTATGAGTCAGATCGTTGTTGTTAGGTGCCGTCGAGTCGGTATCCGACTCATAGCACCCCTCATAGGGTTTTCAATGGCTGACTGTTTCGGGATTGCCCTAGGAGTGGATTGCCAGGCCCTTCTCCCATTTTTGCGGTGCTGGGAATTGAACTCAGGACCTCAGAGACTGCAGCGCAGTGCTTTACTAACTGAGCTAAATGACATGTGCAAGGAGCTGGAGGCAGAAAACCAAAGGGGAAGAACACTCTCTGTGTTTCTCAAGCTTAAGGAAGTGAAGAAAAAATTCAAGCCTCGAGTGGCAGTAGTGA